>BLSH010340014.1:76507-95037 GCA_018402905.1 Glandirana rugosa
GATTTATTTAGGACGTATTATTATTATTATTATCGTCTTTCAGTTTTTATAACAAAAACGAAAGTTTTCAGAAAAAAACAAATATCGCATTTTTTTTATTTTTTGGCGTCTCCACTAGTTTATGGTGGTTTTCTTTCGAGATAAACACCCTTTTTTTCCTGTAGTTAAAATAAACCCATGTTGCAGCGTGCTGGCGCGATAACAGTCAATTTCATTAGTGTTTTTTACCGGACCGGTATTTACCCCCATTAAGAAGTCCCGCAGTTCATGAATTGGTGAACTGTTGACCCGTGAATTTGGGGGAATTGTTGGTCTGGTTCAATGTTGCATGACTGAGTAATTGTCATTCAAAGTGTGAGAGCGCTGAAAGCTGAAAATTGGTCTGGTTGTTAAGGGGGTTTAAGTGCCCAGTTGTCAAGTGGTTAAGTACTTGACGCCCTGAAGAATTACCCCCATTTATGGCCAGGCCATTTTTTGTGATTACTTTAACTGACAATAGCGCGGTCGTGCGACGTTGTACCCAAATAAAATTGATGTCCTTTTTTTCCCACAAATAGAGCTTTCTTTTGGTGGTATTTGATCACCTCTGCGGTTTTTTATTTTTTTTACGCTATAAACAAAAAAAGACTTTTGAAAGCAAAAACAATATTTTTGACTTTCTGCTATTATTATTATTATTATGCAGGATTTATTTAGCATCAACAGTTTGCTTACAAATGCATATCCAATAAAAAAAATTAAAAAAAAAACAACATTTCTTCATAAATTTTGGCCAATATGTATTCTGCTGCCTATGTTTGGTAAAAAACAATATATAATTCCAATAAGCGTATGTTGATTGGTTTGCACAAAAGCTATAGTGTCTACAAACTATGGGATATACAGTATACTGGAATTTTTATTTGTTTGTTTGTTTTACTTACTAGTAATGGCGGCAATCAGTGACTTATAGCGGGAATGTGATATTGCAGACATTTGAACACTAACTGATACTTTTTGGGAACCAAAATGACACTGGCTGGGAAGGGGTTAAACATCTAGGACGATCAAAGGGTTAAATGTGTGCCTACTCACTGGTTGGTGAGTTGAGCTGGAAATTTTCTCTGGTTTTGTCTTTCATGCGTTTGATGTTCCATGTGCTCCTTGCTGTGAAGGCAGTTATAGGTGGGGGCAGGGGCCATCTTTTTGTTACTGGTGTAAATTTGGTGAGGTGACACACTGGGCACCTTTGCTGCCATGGTGCTATGCACTGGGTGTCCATTGTGCCCCTGTGCCCTTAAGGAGGACTGGGCTACCTCCAAGCCCCCCGACCCTTACTTATCCATTAGAATGCATGTGCTTCCATTGTGGAGACTCTGAAAATTTTAGAAGGGTTAGGACATCAAGCGATACACAGGGTGCCATGCAGGCGGCCTTGCAGCTGTTTGCGTTTGCAAATGAGTGCTAACTAATCCCCTGATTTTAACGCATACTGTTGGACAGGTTGGACAGGTTAATTCAGTTTGGTAAGCAGACTAGTTGGTGAGTTGAGCTGGGAATTCTCTCTGGTTTTGTCTTTTAAATGTGTGCCTAGCCAGTGTATTGTTGCAGTAAGTGTGCTGTTTTTACTAGGGGAAGAGATGGATTTTATTCCCTGATTTGCAGGGAAAGAAAATCCATTACTTCCCCACTGGCAGGACAGGGCTCTGCCTTGTTTACATAGGCAGGGCTCTGTCATGTGTGAATTCCTGATGATCGGCAGGTGCGGGCAGTCATTCATTGGCTGGCACTCACTGGTTGGTATCTGCTGCGTTTAATCACAGCACAGCTGGGTCGTGATCTGGTGCAGGAGAGCAGCCTTGCCGCTGTATATGTACTGTATGTGTTATGGTCGGCAGGCAGTTAATGCATAAGCAACATTCTTTGTCTTCTGTATTAAAGGTGTTGTAAAGGCAGAAGGTTTTTTTTTTTAATCTTAATTCATTCTATGCATTAAGATAAAAAGTACTGGAACAGGTGCATCCGAGCTACTACCTCCTGTGCAATGCCTGGTGAGCCTCAAGGACACAGCCTGTGAAGTCTCTGTAAACCTCCATACAGTCCATGCAAAAAAGGAGTAAGGCTGAAAGTCGACTAAAACATTGTTTTATTATTGCATGTGAACAATAGCCAAAAAGAAAGCCAGCGGGTTTTGGCCGTCAAGCCATGATCAAGGCCGAAACACGTTGGATTTTTTTTCGACTGTTGTTCACATGCAATAATAAAACCATGTTTTAGCCGACTTCCATGGCACCAGCCTTTCTCCTTTTTTGCATTAATATAAAAAGCCTTCCGTGTGCAGCAGCTCCCCTCAGCTCCTCTAACACTTACCTGAGGTCCCTCTCTGTCCAGCGATGTCCACAAATGTCTCAGCCATTCAAGAGTCTCCCTCCTGATTGGTTGAGACACAGCAGCGGCACCATTGGCTTTCACTGCTGTCAGAGTCAGCTAGCCAATCAGGAGGGGGGGGTGGGCCGGGTCAGGGCTCCGTATCTGAATGGACACAGGGTGCTTTGACTCGGCTTTGGTGCCCCCATAGCAAACTGCATGCTGTGGGCGCACTGAACAGGAGGGAGGGACCAGGATCATAGAAGAGGGACCCGAGAAGAGGAGGATCCAGGCTGCTCTGTGCAAAACCAATTGCAACAGAGGAGGCAAGTATAACATGTTTGTAAATTTTATAGGAAAAAAATGAGACTTTACAATCACTTTAAAGCTAAATATCTGCCTGCCCAACCCTGTACAGTAAGCTGTACAGCTCACTGCACAAATGGCAGTGTCAAAGCTGACGGAACACCCGCGCATGCGCAGGAGTGACGTCGTCTCTGCAATGACAGTGGCTGGTGATGGAGGCCTGGAACCCGGTGGAGAGTTCCGGGGACGGCACACTGCTACATTCAAAGCAAATACAGTTCAGCTTTAAGGCATAATTATCACAGAACAGACAAAAGTGCACCTGTTTGTTGAACAGCACAAATCGAATATGGATACAGCCCAATATATTCTGTTATTAACACTTGAGAAAGCAGTGGAAAAGTATAAGATATCACCCATGTTAATATATTTAGTAGCCTACAGTATACTTGTCACGGATCAAAGCATCTTCAAATTAAGCATGCGATTAAATGATAAAAAAAGAAAAACATAAGTTCACCTGAACCTGCAATGACCCATGTTAAAATGATTAGAAGCTCCAAATATAACGTTAGAAACCTTCAATGGTAGATTGCTACAACCACCATTACAGTAAAGGACAAAATAGAAGATTTGAGTGGTGGAACACATGCAATGAAAGTAATCTGGTATGAAACCCAAAAAATTATACTGCAACCAGCAAGTCTGCAGTTTTTCACAGCAAAAACTCTCCAGCAGAATGTATCAGTTTACATGGATGAGACCAAACACTTAACACTGGCAGGGGTGATTGAAATATTCAGCTTTTATTTATTCATATAAAACCTTTATCCAAATGGAAAAAAAAAACAGTTTGCTGTAACTGATTATACAGTGTTAACTGGAGTCTGGCTTCAATTTATTCAAATCTCATAATACATTAAACATTCCTTCCCCCTCCGCCATATTCACAGTCGCGTTAAGCATGCATGAAATGTACCACTTTGGCAGGGAAAATGAATTTCACCAAAATCACTCCACCCATTCCTACTCATACATCTACTGTAAATCCATAGTTGATCCAGAAGAAAACAATACGTATGGTCTAATGTATTCCAACAGTAAAAAAAAATCTTTTGGATTCCCAAAGACAATCAGATACTTTGCTGATCAACATTCTACAGTATTATTTCCTATACATTTTAATAGATATTTATATTTTTTGCTTTTCCAATTACGTCTGACAATCTACTGAGCAAGCTACAACTAAATCCTATGGAATACTATTTCATGTTTTTAAGAGATCGTACTGTGATTTTTCCATATGTAAAGTTAATGTTTCCTTCAGGTGCAAAGAGTGCCTCCTTGTTAAACTTTATTTTATTTTGAAAAGTCTTGAACATGCCTAGTTTTGAGCAAGGATCATTAAAAAGCTCCCCATATACAAAAAATATTTCACACAATAAGGTCTCTCTCTCTCAATCTCTCTCACACACACACACACACACACACACACACACACACACACACACACACACACACACACACACAATATATTCACTATATTACCAAAAGTATTGGGACATCTGCCTTTACATTCACATGAACTTTAACGGCATCTCAGGCTTAGGCTCCTTTCACACGGACGGATAGAATTCAGCTTTTAGCTGCGGATAGATGAAGTTCTCTACCGCAGCTATACTCTGACAATGCTTTCCTATGGCTCCATTCACACTCTGCATTTAGCAACGGTTTCGTTACAGACAATTATGTGCGATTAGAAAAAATGGATTTGAATGCGTCCAGGACCTGTGTAGCACAGCTATCTGCACATAACTGCAAGTAAAAGCAGTGCGCTGTGTCACCTGCAGATAGCAGCGGCAACAAGCAAAGAAAATCAACAGCAAGTGCATCAGAAATGTCAAGAATGTTCCACTGCAGCTAAAAGCAGCTGCATATAAACGCACGTAAATGCAGCTAAACACAATGTACAACTGCAAGTAATCATTGTGCCTGGAGTCTTGGAATTTCAAAATAACAAAACATGCTTTTAACAACGGAAGAAAATCCCAGTGTGAAAGGGGCCTTAGTCCATAGGGTTCAATATTGAGTTGGCCCACCCTTTGTAGCTATAACAGCTTCAACTCTTCTGGGAAAGCTGTCCACAAGGTTTAAGAGCGAGTCTATGGGAATGTTTGACCAGCTTTGTGCACTGGACCAAATCATTTGGTGGAGAGGGGATTATGGTATGGGGTATTTTTTCAGGGGTTGGGCTTGACCCTTTAGTTCCAGTGAAGGGAACTCTTAAGGTGTCAGCATACCAATGCATTTTGGACAATTTCATGCTCCCAACTTTGTGAGAACAGTTTGGGGATGGCCTCTTCCTGTTCCAACATGACTGTGCACCAATGCACAAAACAAGGTCCATAAGAGTTCACCTTAAGAGTTACCTTCATTGGAACTGAGGGGCCAAACCCAACGCCTGAAAAACCACCCCACACCATAATCCCCCCTCCACCAAATGATTTGAACCAGTGCACAAAGCAAGGTCCATAAAGACATGGATGAGCGAGTTTGGGGTGGAGGAACTTGACTGGCCTGTACAGAGTCCTGACCTCAAGCTGATAGAACACCTCTGGGATAAATTAGAGCAGAGACTGTGAGCCAGGCCTTCTTGTCCAACATCAGTGCCTGACCTCACAAATGTGCTTTTGGAAGAATGGTCAAACATTCCCATAAACACTCCTAAACCTTGTGGACAGCCTTCCCAGAAGAGTTGAAGCTGTTATAGATGCAAAGGGTGGGCCAACTCAATATTGAACCCTACGGACTAAGACTGGGATGCCAAGTTCATGTGCGTGTAAAGGCAGACATACCAATACTTTTGGTAATATAGTGTATATAAATATAGACAATATGCACATACTGTATGCACAGTCTACAAAAACACAGCCATATTACCAAAGCCACAACACTAGAAACTCTCTCAGGGATTTTTTTTTCTTTTTTCCAAGAACATATAAATGAGAAACAGTCTGTCGGCTCCATGCCTCTGGTATAAACAATATTCACAGAAGTGACAAATGAGACATATATTCATTGTAAGTGCTCATTCACCAGCGTACAGGCGTCATAACTCAGGCTGGGCTTTAGCTTCTGTGAGATATGCTCTTTGTGTTGATGTGTGAGGGAGTGATAGAGTGCCTTTCTCTTGTTAGGAGCAGGCGGCTTTCTGTGAAATGCACAATGTGGTGTGCTGTTTTTGTTCTGATTCTCATTCTACATAAACAGTGCGGATCAGAATGAAAATTGTGAGCCCACGCTAAACAAACCACTGTGTGCTCCTGTTTTTTCAGACTGCATGCTCCTGGAGGAGATCCAATGGTTTGCTATCTTTTCCAGTGTAGACAGGAATGGGGCTGAGGGGTAGGGTTGCAATAAGAAAGCATGAATAATGATGCCCTTTATCCACCATGCTAGTGCTCCAATTTGTGGCCCGCCCCAGGTCTGCAACATGTGGCCCACCCATAGCTGCCAAGAGTCCAACCTCCTGTAAGACAAGCCCATAATTTGGAAATTTGCCCTGACAAAGCAGCTTACACAGCTTGTCCCAAAATATCCAGGAGGTGGCCCTCATTGGCACCATTGCATGCTTCCAGCAAAGAGACAGAGCTGTCAACAAGCGTTTCACTGGTTTGCCCTTAGAAGCCATCACAGCCATGGCTGTGATTGGCCAGTGTATCATGTGACCCAGCCTCTGTATGAGCTGGAGTCACGTAGTGCTGCACGTCATATGCTCTCAGGCTAGTGTAGGGAGAGGATGCTGCTGGTGCTATGAGGGACAGATTGCAGATCTAATAACATCTCATCCTGCATTACAGAACGATCTGACTGGACTAGGTAGAGTCTACTGCTTAGAGCAGGGTTTCTCAACCAGGGTTCCGTGGAACCCTAGGGTTCCTCCAGAGGTTGCTAGGGGTTCCTTGAGCAATGGTCAATTTCTACCTCTGAGATGAATTCCCAATGACACCATTGATCTTTTTAGCTATCTGTAAAGGGGTAATTCTTCTCAATGAACACAAGTGTAAGGAGCATTCTTCCCATTGACCATCACACTAATGTGTCATGAGTTGTAGATTTTACATTTTTAGCAGGGGTTCCCCGAGACCGGAGAATTATTTCAAGGGTTCCTCAGTGTTGAAAAGGTTGAGAAAGGCTGGCTTAGAGGGACAGATTATTGTTCTAAAATCATCTCCTAGTTCTATAGGGTCAGGTTCCTGCTGTTGCTGCTGTAAGGGACAGATTATTGTTATTTCCCTATCCCCATTTCTTTGTAGGGCACTTGTCCTACTCTTGCCCCCACTTTTCTTCCTTTTGCAGCCCTCTAGCACTTTCCAGGACTTTTTTACAGCCATTTATTTTTTGTGCCCAAAAGTTTGGGTCCCCATTGATTTCAATGGGGTTCGGGATCCAGGGTCAAGTTCTGACCGAACCCGAACACAAACTTTTCCACGAAAACCCGAACCCGAACATCCAGTTGTCCGCTCAACTCAACTCTACTCAGCAGCTTTCAGCCACATCCGCTTTCACTCACATATGTTAAAACAGTACTGCGCATTAAAATATATCATAGCTGGCAAACAGCAGTAACTTCTGAGTCACTTCCAGTGCGTAATGATATCAGCAAGAGACTCAATCCCTACGCGTTTCGTCGTTAAGGATGTCTTTTGTTACAATCCATCTAGTTCAACCAATGTTCTGACCAGAACTTCAGCCTCTGACTGTTTCTAGATGTTTCTGTCTGGTTTATTCTGATCTGACCTCTATTGGTTACAGCTTTTGGCACCATTATCTGACTTCTATTAGCTTTGCTTCTGATCGTTAGAAAAGGGGGTCCCTCACGCCAATCAAGCAAAACTATGTAACAATAAAACTGCTCCCCTAGAAAAAAAATCCTTTAAATGAAAAATAGAAAGTACGGGGGCGCTGGTATTGGTGATGTGGACACCTAAACTAAAGTGTCTATAATATGAAACCAAAAAGGACCATTATGGCCCCAAACAATAAAGACATACAAAGTGCAAAGTGCTACATATATAAAGTCAGTTACAATGTCCTTTAAACAATTCTTAAAGTCATTTAAAAAATTCATTATTGTGCTTCTGATCATGTATGTCTATATGTGTCCGGTTGCTCCTGGGTAAACATGTATCTGTTTCTGTCTACTGTGGACTAGCACTATATTTGTTCCATCTTGTCTGCAATTTCAAGATAGGCAATCCTTGGAAAGAATACTCAGAGTTGTCCTGCCGCACAAATCCATCTGTATCCTAAACAGCGCTGGTAATCCTGGTCTCTGCACCCTACTTCAAGCCATATAAAAACTTGCTGGCATTGTCTTGTATGTTGTCCCTCATCTTGGGTCACCTATCCAGTGTGCCTGATTCATGCATACATTTTGATTTCTTTTGTGTTCTGAATTTCTGCTTATCAAGATCCTTTGGCTCAGGAGTCTCCAAAAACCCTACATATGGCCCACAACCCCCTGTTACTCATGATAGATTCCACCCTCAAGCTTCCATTTTTCCATACTCTACATCATTCCTTACAACAAGGGAAGTCAAGATAGAATACATCTCTTAGTATGCAGACATCACACTTGGAGAAGGTCTGATGGGAGTGGGTGCATTATTAACAGCAAAAATAGGCCACATTTTGGAAGGCATTACCATTTTTAGGGTAAGTAAGACCGCCATGTAAAATGTATATTCAGCCTAATTGAACAAGAGTCCAGGACATGGTGCAGAGTGGAATATGAGCTTGAAAAAGGTGTGGATGAAAGCTTGCATAACGTGTTTGTAGAAAACAACCATGACAAATGGGAGCTAAGCATGGGAGCTGTAGTTACTTCATTGCATGTATAATATGAGTCAAAAGGGAAACCCAGTCTATTAATTGCCAGTCTGATGATATTTTCAGGCTGGTTAGTGCCAAATTTAGAATATTATGTTTTTACTGGGAGATTGTAATCTATCACGTATGATGTACTAATGCAAGTGCGATGAGCCCTAAAATGCAATTAACCCCTGCTGAGCTTGGATATTTTTACTCAGGCCTTGTGTGATGTTATTCTGTAAATGAGTATAGCATTAGCCCTTGCTGTGCTGTATTCATGTAGAGCTGATATCATCTGCTCTCAAATTGGCCACATACTAGCCCAAGCGTGATTGGGTTCTATAGGGCTATACTAATAATTATGTTGATAGTAGGGATTAGAGGACAATGAAAGTTTCAGCTGCTCACCAATTGGTACTGTTGACCTAGGTTCAACAATAAGGGCTTTGTAATGATCACTTAGCGGAGGGGACAGCTTTGAAAAACTGATTGGATATCACCGTTGAAATGCTGAATATTGTTTCTATGGGTGACTTTACATTAAAGTCTAATTAAGAAACATTTGGGTATTCTGGTGATATATGATCTATTTATACTAGAGATTGGGCCCAGCCTAAAAAAGCAGAGACCAGAGAAAATGGGCACAATTTTTTTATTTTTATGGAAATAAAGAATCTAACTGGGACACAGCTGTCTTTGATCGCTTAGTTTTTAATATATGTTTTGCATGAAATTTACTCTGTAAAGATGAGGTTCGTGACAGTCTTCAAATACAGCTTATTAATCAAAGTGGTGATACATTTTTAGAAGCGGTATACTTTGAGCCAACATATCGAGAGCTTGGGACTCCTCTGTTAAAGTGGAACTAAACTCTCTCGATCAACATTAAATATTTTTAATCCTTATGCTTCCAGCCTTAGTAAAAAGATAGGAAGGTATATTATATTTACTTATTTTAAACATTTTTATATTTATTTATTCAGTTGCTTCCTGGTTTCTGGTCTAGGCCAAATTATGTCATACATCCCAGGAGTCTTCATGGGCATATTTGTTCTTTTATCTGGAGAAGGGGTGGAAGGGCTTACTCAGTTAGGCACAACCTCATGTCTCAGGCCTGGTTCACACCTATGCAGGTTGCAGTTGATGCATATTCCAGGTGAATTTTGCATTTTTACATAGACGTTTTTGATCCACTGAAATCAATGGAACCAAAAACACAACCTGCTGGTCCCTGGCCCTTTCCAAAAAATGCACAGATGTGAACGTGAGCCTTAGGAAACCATGTTAAATGGACTGCAGTGTGTTTCTGCAAAACTGAAAATGCACTTAAAATGTAAAGTTGTGAACCAGGCCTCATGCATGAGCTAAGGGAAGATGGATTACAGGAAGAAAATGTTACATGAATTATCTGCCCTTATAAAAGATAAAAGATGGCCATGTCTAGAAATGCTTGGGGGGCTATGGGGGAGAGGGGGTTGGGGTTGGTGTTGGAGAGCATGGAGACATGGATGGATGGCTGAGTTTGCTTGAAAATTAATCAAATTACATCAAATCAAATTAAGTTATTAAAACTAATTAAATAGTGGTTTCAGTTAGTGGTGCTCAGTTGCAGCCAAGTTCCGCTATAAGAATATATGATGCACGAAAAAGACTAGACATTGTGATATTTACATAAAAAAATACTGTCAGTGAAAAAACACACAGTCCCCCGGTTCCCCATCCCAAAGTCCACCAATCATACAGTTCCCCATCACAGAGCCCCTCAGTCACATAGGCCTCCCCGCCACAGAGCTCCCCAATCACACAGCCCCCATCACATCAGAGGGGCCCTTTAAATAAAATTCCCCCATCACATCATGGGGTCACCCGTATACATCAGAGGTCCTCTATACATCCCCCCATCACACCTGAATCCCCCATCACGACAGAACCATTCCCCATCACAGAGTGCCCCAATCACACAGTTCCCCATCACAGAGCCCCCCAGTCACACGGTACCCCATTACAGAGCCCCTCCCCAATCCCACAGTCCCATCTTCACATCCAAACACTATATTTGGCTCTGGCAGTGCGACAGAGATTGAGAGGTGGAAGAGGCCCGGGGGAGGCTAAATGCTGGGATCGGCCCTACATCTTATTTGTCCTGGATCAGAGCCATGATGAATCGCCATGGTGCCGCTGGCCTTTACTATAGCAACAAATGACGCTGTGCCTCCTGGCCCTAGAGCGCCATTGGCTGTTATGGTGCTGGCACCATGGCAACTCATAACGCTGATCCAGTGCAATTTGGTTGAGAAACACTTAAGTTAACATACCCGATTGAGGTATGGCAAATCCTTACATTAATAAAGACATTCATTTTTTGAGTATTTTCGTAAACTGGGTCGTTCCACGTTTTAAACAAATAATGACGCTTCTCTCTTTTTCTTTGCAGACATAGTGGGATCTGACACAGGAATAAACTGCACTTGGCTAAGGCTCGTAAATGGGTTGAATTAGACTACTAAATGCATGTTTCACTGCAGACCCCATCAGTATGGAGATCGTTATATCAATATATCAATCAAGGCTCAGCACCCAGATGAAAGGAAGGAAAAATAATGAATTGTGTAGAGATGAGTTAAACGTTTCTATTACCATTTTTTCCTGGCGTTCCATCTTGCACTCGCAGCACAGAGTGAACTACATATGTAATTGTTCTTTTTTATTTGTGCATTTTTTATTATGAGGAGGAGAATGGCGCTCTAATGAGTTCTGGAGATGTTATGTCTTTTTGCGCTGAATTACTGCGTACAAAATCAAAGCCGTAGTCTCAGCCTGTCAGAACAGGAGTCTGGCTAAAAGTTGATTATTAGCCGTTGTGAGAAATTATCAATTTATACAATGAGGTTGCACAAGACAATGAGTGTTCTTCAATTATGGAATCCTGTTGGAGAACTCTAGCACGCCCATTAGTGCTTTAGAAAAGGAACACAAGCAAAAATGAAAAAAGGACCTATTTAAAATCGTTTGTAGAGTCAGACAACTTTAATACTTCTTAATTGCTTTGATGGCTAGCATAGCTGAAAAAATGAAGTAGTGGAGTGCTAAAAAAAATGGTTGATTGAATTGGCAGAAGAGACATAAAATGGCAAAGAAAGAGAACAAAACATAGTTTACTAAGAAAAAAAAGCCTGTGTACTGTGATTATTATCCTACTAAAAAAATAGGAAACCATGAACTAGTCCCTTACAGATTCGGACTTCAGACTACAGATACCCAGCATTACCCCCACAGGGTCTACTGGTGACTGGCTCTCCTACTTCTGCACAGCCAGGCAACTCGCATTCTCCGCTTGCATCCAAACACAAGAGATCAGTCCCTTGGCCTTGTTTTGATGTTTTATTGGGGATAATAACTTGGATGGGGTGAAGGGATTTATGGGATGCCCAACTTGGATCAACAAAAAGGGGACAACTTCCTTCCTCTGTACAAAAGATCCTGGGCTGCTTTCCTTCCTGAACACACAGTATTTTGTGGATCCACAGCAAAAATCCACTACAGACTAAAAGCTCTTAGCCCCTCTTGGAAATAGCACAAAAACGAGGCCAGTTGCATGTATGAGTGTATCCTTTCCAAATGTGGAACTGCTCCCAGCTCCACTGCTTGCAGGCACTGCCAGTGCTCCTGGATGCTCTGAAGATCTTTCAAGGCAAGGATAAAGAGTTTATCACAATGCTGCCCTTTTAGAAAGCTTGCTACATGTGGCAGTCTCTCCCCTTGAAAATCAATGGTTGTGCTGATGTACTCACTCTGTCCTCCATTAAACAAACTGTGATGCTGTAAAGGTCTTCCTAAGCCAACCTGAGCACAACCTGGAGGTAGAGACCCCCCCCCCCCCTAAGACTTAGGATATTCCTCCTAGGCCACCAACAGCCTCCTCTGCACTACATCTTAAACACAACTCCCCTGTTAGCATGACTCATCTATATTTAAGGGCTGACCTAGCCACCCTGCCAGCACAGTATGCTTGAGGATTGGCTAGATTCCATCAAGTATGTAGATCAACCCTCCTGGCCTCCACCCACTAACTTCTAGACGTTTCTCCAAACTTCCAGACTCGTTGGGGGGGGGGGGGGGGCACCAGAAACCTGCCTCTCATCCAGCCTGCCCAACAGTAAACCCTTACCCAAATTCAGACTCACTTTAATAAATACACTTTCCTGCACTATTCTGGCAACACACTATAGGGGGCTACACTAATGAGACAGGTACTCTAATATATAACATTAAAAAATGAATATTTACATAAACATTACATTTTGGTATATGTAATGTATGGATCTGTAAGAGACACATGTATGGTTCCCTATTTTAATTTCTTTTTTTTTTTTGAGTTTTTCACATATACAGGTATAGATAATGAGGGGTGCCCAGTTAACATATTATTATCCTACTAATCCAGCTGATTTTTTTTTTTTTTTTTTTTGTTAAATTCTGAGAAAAACAAATGAGAACCTGGATATATGGCATTAAAATGATCTTGTGAAGAGTAAAAAAACTTCTAAAAACGGTCCCTTCAAGAGAAGAGGAGTATACTCATCTCTCTTTTCACCCATGTTTCCTACATGGCTGAGAGGGTGGGGGAATATTGAACATCAAAACCAAACACATTAAACCTCATAAATAATACACCATGACACAATTTTTTCACTGGAATATTGAGGCCATAGCTTGTAATACATAACAAGATAATAAAAATCACACAGTAATTTAGACATCAGCGGTTCAAAAACGTACAAGGATTCCTATGTAGCTTTTAAAGCCAGGTCCTTGGCAGCACCAACCAATGTCATGTCTGTTGTAAACCCGCACCGGTCACCAGCCATTCACAACCAGCTTTGTGGGTACACACCCATTACCATTATTCACCTGGAATAAACCTTAGTAATTGTTTCAGGAACACAATCATACGCTGTGACCATTAAGGTTAAACCACTTGTCCAAACATTACCAACAATTTTACCTTTTTGGTACCATCAAGGACCTGTCAATGCTGTGACAAAACCACAACATGCCCCACAAGTCCCCCATCCTCTTCCCATAGCTCAATTCCCCAAACATATGTACTTGTAATCATAGCCATATCAACTACTTTAACCAGAGGGTGGGAGGGCCAAATTGCTCACTTTGCTGTCTGTACCTCTTTGAGGTCTCCTAAGGTATAATGACCTCCTTGCTCCCTACGTCATATTCTTAAACCATTCTCCACTCATTCTTAACTCTTCTCCTGTCTTCCAGCCCACCCTGGCATGTTCCCTTTCTCCTATGTGCTGAGGGCAGCCCTTCTTTATAGTCCAGCATGGTAGGCTCTAAAGAATTCTTCATCATTAAACACTTCCAAGAGTGCTGGATTATCTTTGTCTCCCACACACTTGTGGTTCCATCTTCCGACTGTAGCCAAATGCATTGCCGTAAAGATGTCTGTAGCTGCTCTTTAACCTCTTGTTGACTGCCCTATAGCAGGTTTACTGCTACAGGGCAGCCATGCTGTGCAGGATCACGTATATATCCAGATATCGGGGGTGCTCTGGCTCTGAATTTACACACCCAATGTCCGCCGGCACCCGCTGATTGTTCTGTACACAAGGCATATTGCCGTTCTGTCAGTAAAGAAGGCATGGATCCTGTGTTCCTGTAAAGGGGGGGGGGGTAAATCTTTCGGTGGTTAAACGATAACTGAACTGAACTGACATTCTAAATGTATGCACACTGCCTGCTGCTTCCAGCCAGCAGGGGGAGGAAGCAAGCCAAAGTAACCCCAAAGACTTCTATGCTGGCCACACTGGAACATGGGAGTTGAAGAGCAGGAAGGGAGCCATGCCGCAGGCTTCTATGGACCATTGGACTCAAATTCCCAGAGGGGAGATTATACTAAGGAGACACAATCTGTTTTCCTGGAGTGCAGGAAAACTAGTTTTTTTTTTGCTGGGGGGGGGACTGGAGTGAGCAAATCTCACTGTCTAGATGTGCGCCCACCTCACATAAGTCAGGGGCCTGAGCAGAGATTGTGACACTATGTACTGGGGTACCAGAGAGAGAGAGTGAGAGAATGGGTCAAAGTGCGCAGAGACTGAGGATTGAATTGCTGGCTGGATACAGTCTCTTGCTGCAGGGATATCAGAGAGCTGTAAACTTGTGGATTGAGGACCGAAGCTGTGCCAGGGCAATCCAGGGGGAATATTGGGCAATTTCAGCTGTATCTCTGGGTCTGGTGAGAGGGTCCTCTCACCACACCTGTTTTGCTGCTAGCAGAGTCTGAACACATAGGAATTAGACCCTTAACTGGCAGCCTATACCACTGCATACACTGGGACTGTACTTATGTGCACCACCATAAAGAGTGGTCCCCAGCATTAGCCAGCTGAAGATCTCAGGCAGGGGACTGACTCTTCAGATAGGCTGCTTTACAAGGACTCTACTCACTGCTTATAGCAAGGGGTACCAATGCAGTTGGTATGGGTCTTAGCATAGCCATCCCTAGATTGCACTCTAGCAGTGTAGTATACTGGTGACAGGAAAGCTATGACAACACTGATCATTATTCTATACTGCTACCACATACTGTAGTAACTTTTTGTCTAGATATTTGTATTTGACTTACATTCTACCTGTATCTATATGTGCATATCGCCATGTTTTAATTTGTTACAGTATTAAAGTACTTATTTATTCCTAACCAGACTAGTGTCCAGATACCAAATGGTAGTTGTTTGCAGAATATTTGTCATTGTACTCTCAGCAATATGGCAGTTTTCCATTTGTTTAACCTGGTGTGTCGGGGTGGGGGGGTGTCTGAGCAAAGAACAAAGAACTCAAATGATCAAGGAACAATTTCAGAGGTAGCGCTACACAATCTCTATGGCACTGCTGTGTCCTGAAGTGATGTAATAATAGTAATACATTTTAATCATTGGCGCCTTTAGAACACCCAAACATACAAGAATAGCAATAGAGCAACAAAACATAGGAGGTCAAAGGATAGAGCAACAGCACTCGACAAGGAACACAGGCATTCTATATTCCTGCAAGTATCAAACACTCTTTCAGAGGCTGGAGGGAAGGCAGAAGACAAGAAAGATTTTTTTGATGCTTGACAAGGTCACATAAAAAAAAATGATTTAAAATGTCTGATTAAGATTTTGTAAATTAGTCAAAATGCAACATGTAACTGTCTTTAAAAATGAGCATATCATTAAAATTTCAACTCAACTCATAAACTTTCTTGCAAGACCTACAGGCTGGGCAAAATTCACATGGATCAAATTTGCAAACCTCCCATAATTTATGGACAGTTTGTAAGAAATTTGAGCTCTTGAAACTGTGGACCAGAGCAATTTCTGAATTGTATCTGTGGCCCCTTTGGTTCGGTAATAACTTTGCTAGCAATTTATATAATTTTTTTTTTATTTAGATAAAGCCCAGCACTACTGAAAATCCACTCTACTGATAAGAAAACCCAGCACTACATGTTCAGTTACTGATTGCTGTCAGTTAAAAATCCACTCTGCTGATCAGAAAGTCCAGCTCTAAATGCTCAGTTACAGATTGCTGCCATTTAAAATCCTCTCTACTGTTTAGAAGTCCCAGCACTACATGCTTGGTACTGATCGCAGCTTGTTGAAAATCCACTCTACCGATAAGAAAGCCCAGCACTACATGCTCAGTTACTGATTGCTGCCAGTTAAAAATCCACTCTACTTATAAGAAAGCCCAGCACTACACGCTCAGTTACTGATTGCTGCCAGTTAAAAATCCTCTCTACTGATAAGAAAGCCCAGCACTACATGCTCAGTTACTGATTGCTGCCAGTTAAAAATCCACTCTACTGATAAGAAAGCCAAGCACTATATGCTCAGTTACTGATTGCAGCCATTTGGAAATCCACTCTACTGATAAGAAAGCCCAGCACTGAATGCTAAGTTACTGATTGCTGCCCGTAAAAAATCCACTCTACTGATAGGAAAACCCAGCACTATATGCTCAGTTACTGATTGCTGCCAGTTGAAAATCCACTCTACTGATCAGAAGGCCCAGCATTACAAGCTCAGTTACTGATCACCGCCAGTTAAAAATCCACTCTACTGATCAGAAGGCCCATTATTACATGCTCAGTTACTGATTGCTGCCAGTTAAAAATCCACTCTACCGATCAGAAAGCCCAGCACTACATGCCCAGTTACTGATCACTTCACTACCATAATCCACTCTACTGATAAGAAAGCCCAGGTGAGGAGAGGTATTTGTAGTCCAAATCAGGAGAGCAGTCTAGAGTGGCAATGCTGTTGCTCAGGAGAATCACCTATCATAAATTGTTGTTGGAGCTGCCACTATAAAACAATAAACTCATAATCCTTATACAACCAAAAAAAAGTGAGCGAGCTGCTGCAGCTTCACACATCACATTCCTGCTGCTTGCTGGACTCATGGGACTTGCCCGCACACGGAAGTGTGAAGAGGAACTAGTGGAGAGGGAGACTATCACCTAGTTCAAGAAGATGCATATTCTCTGATTCTCATTGTTTGCTAAGTGCAGAACTGATCGGGGTAAGGAGTCTCAGATGGGATTGGAGGCATGAGGTGTGATCACAATCAGAGGTGTGAAGAGATACCCCACCAGGATTAAACCCATGTGATTTAAGGTTAGATTAAACTGATCTTTGGTGAGTGCAAATGCTGAAGGAACACAGAGACTATAAGGCCTCATACACACGGGCGTTTTGAAAAAGCGAGCTGTAATGTCGGTACCGACGCCAGGAAAAAAATTGGCGTTAAAAACGCAATTTCATCTGCGTTTTGCATTGGCGTTAATGCGCGTTATTGAGCGCCAGAGCTAAGTAGCGTTTTGTTTAAAAGACATCCCTCTGCTGTCTTTGGACATTTTAAAACATAAAATGCCGGCGCTAAATACGCCGGTTAACGTTGCTACATCGCTAATGCGCGTTATTGAGCGTTTTGCCAGCTCAGCATCAAAAACACTCTAACACGCTGCAGCTTTGGAACACGCGGGTCCTGCGTTAGATACAGCTAAAGAACGCCAACGCCATCTACAGCTCAATAATGTCAACGTGTATATGAGGCCATTGAATAACATGGTGTGGCATTCTTAAGCTGTAAAAACAGCTCAAAAGCACGGTGTTAATAAGGCTCGTGTATATGAGGCCTAAGGAACTTTTCTGACTCTTACACACCTTTCACTGGATGCATGCTTGAAGTTTGAGAACCCTAATGAATGCATATTTAACCTTTACAGGACCGCGCTATAGCCGAAAGACGGCTACAGCGCGGATCCCAATTTCCGGGTGGACGTCCATGGACGTCCGCCCCTTCGCGCGCTCCCCGCCTGCAATCGCGGGCGCGCGCGAGGCAAAAACTGTGCTCGCTGTGTCCCCTGGACACAGCCAATGACAGATCGAGGTAAACAGCCAGCAACATCGGCTGTTTACCATACGATCGGCGGGTCCAACGAAAGCTGATCTCAAATGTAAACATATGAGATCATCTTTCGTTGCCTGCCTTTTCTCCTCACACAGACACCGCTGTGTGAGGAGAGAGAGAGAGAGAGAGAGATCTGAGCCGTCATCTTTGACTTACAGTGAGTGAATTTACAACACTGCAAATAAAACTGCCCCATAGTGCCACCTGTCAGTGCCACCTCTCAGTGCCACCTGTCAGTGCCACATATCTTCAGTGCCACCTGTCAGTGCCACCTATCAGTGCCACATATCAGTGCCACCTGTCAGTGCCACGAATCAGTACCACCTGTCAGTGCCACATATCATCAGTGCCACCTATCATTGCCATCAAGTGTCACATATCAAAGTGTCATCAGTGCCACGTGTCAGTGCCTCCTGACCTGTCATCAGTGCCACGTGTCAGTGCCACCTGACCTGCCATCAGTGCCACGTGTCAGTGCCACCTGACCTGCCATCAGTGCCACGTGTCAGTGCCACCTGACCTGCCAT
>BLSH010340014.1:100891-115904 GCA_018402905.1 Glandirana rugosa
AGAATAAAAACCTAAAAGCAAGAAAGCTTAAAAACGAGAATAAAAGCTTAAAAACCTAAAAGATTAAATGTTTACAAGTTTAAATCTTTAAATACTTATAAACTTAAAGCCTTATAAGACTTTTTAAACAATTTGCCCAAAAGTAATTAAACCTATAAAGGCTTAATTACTTAAACAGTTTTAATCAATTTTTTGATTAAGCCTTAATTTGTTTAACGTGTACAGATAACTTTTTGAAATATAAAGTCAAGTTGTTTTATAATAAGTGTTCTTAACCACGAATTGGTGAAGGAATGACCCGTGAATTTGGGGGGAGGACGGGTCTGGTTAAAAGTCACAGTGTTGCATGACTGAGTAATTGTCATTCAAAGTGTGAGCGCACTGAAAGCTGAAAATTGGTCTGGGCAGGAGGGGGGTTTAAGTGCCCAGTAAGGAAGTGGTTAAGCACCAATTCTTGTGAATAATATTTTGTTGAACTGAAATATAAAGTTTTTCAATAGACATGTGCAATTTGTTTAATTCCGAATTAGTTTTTTAACTAATTTTGACAAATTCATTAATTCGGAAATATCCAAATTAATGAAAACCCGTTTAACAAATTTTTCAGAATATTCCGAAATTCAAATATTCATAAATTTCTAAATTTGAACATTTGTAAATTAGAAAATCCAAAAATTCGAAAATAAGAGCAAAAATTCGAAAGAACGAAAATCCAAAAATAAGAACGAAAATCCGAAAATTTGAAAAGCTGAAAAACAAACTAATAATAATTGAACTATTACTAACTATTAAATTATAGGCATTGGAATTTCCTTTCAAATTTGGCTGTTAGTGAACGTAATGAATACAAATTTATCCAAAGTTAAGAACTATCTGAAATAATGAATGCCGTATCTAAACAAATGGAACGTAACAAATGAATAATAAATAACAATAATAATAACTTTTTTTTATTATTATTATTTATTATTAATTCCTTCCGTCCATTTGTTTAGATGCGGCATTTGTTATTTTGGATAAATTTGTATTCGTTACGTTCACTAACAGCCAAATTTGAAAGGAAATTCCAATGCCTATAATTTAATAGTAAGTTATTATTAATTAGTTAGATATTATTTAAAATTTTTGGATTCGTTCTTTAGATTTTCTTTCTTATTTTCAGATTTAATTCACAAATTTTTCAATGTACGAATGTACACATTTCCAAACATATGAATGTATGAATTTACAAATTGCGATCATAACAAATGCCCCAAAAAACTAAACAAAAAAAAAAAAGAATGAAACGAAAACGAAAATGAATGAATTTTTTGGCAGTGCACTTGTCTAGCACTTCTCAACACTAAGTAAGCGCCGCTTTTGTTTTTTTGGTTGTAAAAGGATTATGACGCAACCTATGTGCTAAAAAATTAGATGATTAGCCGCTGCCTTCAATGTACTTAGCGGCAAATGCCAAAACGTATTCTAAATGTCAAAAAATGAGGCGCCGACATATAAAATTATTATATCAATAAGAATATAACATTAGCCATACAGCATATATTCCAGTGGTCACCTATATATATAAAAAAAAATCAATAGGTATATAGCTCATTTAACCATGTGACCCAATTATATAAACATGCATATATTGCATGCAAACAATAAGCAACTCAACAGAAGTCCTTTCCTATGATGTAGAAATTCTTTTCATCCACTTCATTAAACTCCACCATGTGAAAAAATAAGAATGTTAATCTTAAGCCTCGTACACACGCGCCGATTGTTGGCCAACCGAACGTCCAACTTTTGTTCAAATTGGCTGTTGGCGGTTTTGTCTAGCGTACTGACTGTAGTCAAGTAATCAGCCAACAAAGCCGAACGTAGTGACGTGTTACGAGTGTATAAAGAGGAAGTTCAGGTGAATGTGAATTACGAGCACAGGTTTACACGCCCGAATACTTCCTGGATTCCGAGCATGCGTGTTTGCACTTCCAACTTTTTGTTGGCCCAACTTCTGTACACACGAGCCAACAATCGGGCAACACCTTGTTGGCCAACAAAAGTTTTCAAGTCAGCCAACTTCTGTTGGACGATACTTGGAAATCGGCTGTCGAATCATGCGTACTAACGGTCGGATAATCGCCCACAGGCTGTTGGACGACCATTGTTGGCTGATAATCATACCATGTGTACGTGCCTTAAATGTGCTCTTCTTATGTGCACCTCCACCTAAGAAAATGGGGCCACTCAAGAACCTTTCAGATACCTACCTTTCAAAGCTGTGAGGGTCCTAGCAGCCCAAAGTGATCTGGTGAGTGGCCCCATCTTCTTAGGTGGAGGTGCACATCAGAAGAAAGGAGATCCGACCGGATTGGCTGGCAGGAGACACATGGCGCACAGAGGAGAGGAGGGAGAAGGGGAACCAAGCAGCAAGCAAGCAGCCCGGAGAGAAGCCACCTGCGAGATGGGGTAAGTGCGGGGCCCCGGCTGGCTCACCGACTGCCACTGGTACAGAGACAGGGTTTAGGAAAGTCATTGTCTTCTTACACTTTAAAGGATTGGGAAAACATCCTCTGTACTGCAATTATCTAAAGTAAAACTACTGTATATTTTATACTTTGCAGTCTAAGCTCTCCTCCTGTGACATAAAAAACCTTGAACAGTAGTGGTTAAATGTTGCAAATTGACCATTTACACACATCACAACAACCACTAAAACCTATTACTCCGGGGACAGGTTATTGTGCAGCTAAGCCGATCCCTCCGCGGTCACACATATTACATTTCTCACTTGCAGTCACAGCATGGAAATTTATGGCACTTAAGCACAACATACATAGTAATATAATCTAGCAGTGCAGGTCTTCTCTTACATGCTGGCACTATATATTTAGAGCTGAACTCCAGACAAATAGATACATACACAGATGAAATACATATATCGGAATGGTTTTATTTGACAAATGAGTTCATCCAGTTCTGAAAATTGCGCAGTTGTGCCACACAGCACATTTGAGTAACACTCCCAGGTCTTGTCCCTCCACCATCTTGTGACTGGCGATTAAAGGAGAAGCAGCAGACTGCTGAGCACATCTCTATTTCACTCTGCTCTCTCCAACAATCAGCATGCTCCTGGCATTGCAGCAAAACTTGTTGGCTTGTGCTGTTTCTCCCTCTGCCAGTCTGAAGTTTGGTGCACAGGAATTGCAAGAAAATAAATTTAGGGCCTGCTTACAGCAGATGCAGTCAATGCTTTTTTAAACGCAAAATGAACACATATGCAAAAAAATTAAGTGTTAATTTAATGAGCGTAGTTTACACCCAGGCTCATTAAAAACACGTTACAAATGCAACTAGTTTACGCCATTGTGGTGCTTTCATGTGCGCTTAAAAAAAAAGTACAGCTTACTGCAGTTTTTTGCACATAAACATATATGAACATACCATAAAAGCATGTAAATGCAGCTCAGTAAAAATAAAAATAAGAAATAATGCCTAAAAAATTAACCATAAATGCACTGAAAACATGACAATAATGCACTGTAAATGCACTACAAACACATTACAAATGCAAGTATTGTAGATGCAAAACGCAGGAACTGCACATTAAACCTGGAAAATGCAGTGTACGTGGGCTCTTAAGCTCTCTGGTGCCCCCCCTGGTTCTAGAATCTTGAGAATATTCTAGAAATTAGTGGGTTGGAGGCTAGTTTGCTATTTTGCTATCTTGCATATTTAGGAGCCCTTAGCCAATCTCCAGGAAGTGGGCCTGGCAGGGAACTAAGATAGCCTTTAACCACTTGCCAACCCCCCTATGGCAATTTTACTGCTATAGGGCAGTAGCTGTGCACAGGATCACGTATATATACGCGATCCCGCACTTCTGGGTAGTGGGCGCGAATCGACGGCTCACTTCTGCTGTGATTATGCACAGTGGGAGCCGATCAAAGGCTACCGCGCACTCGATGTCCGCCGGCACCTGCCGATTATTCTTCACTCAGGCAGAAAGGCAGTCTGCCTATGTAAACAAGACAAATTGCCATTCTGCAAAGCAGGGACTAGGATCAATGCCTTCCCTTAGTAAAAGCACCTCCCACACAAGCACTGGCTAGGAACACAGTTAACCCTTTGATTGACCCTGATGTTAACTGCTTTCAAGCCAGTTTCATTAGTACAGTGACAGTGCATATTTTTAGCACTGATTCGTCCACCGCAATATCGCAGTCACAATATAGGTTGCTAATCCTTGCCATTACTAGTAAATAAAAAAAAATAGAAAATCCATGAATCCATAAAAAATCCATAAATCTATCCCATAATTTGTAGACGCTAAAACTTTTGCGCAAACCAATAGCATTTTCTGCAGACATGGAGCTGGGATCAGTGTCTGCAGGGGAGCTTAATGGCGTTTCAGGATGCAGTTCACTCCACATGTGCAACTTCTCTAACTGAGAGTTCCTAGCCTGTAATGGGCTGTTGCTACGCTTACAAAAAGACTGTTAGCTCCTAAAGGAGTGAACCCAGCAGAGCTGTACAGAGGAGCAAGAGTTGAGCAGAAGGAAGAGGTGGAAGCTGTAAATAGGGAGGACGTTGTCCCTGGAACTGTTTGTCAAGTTGGACATCCCATAATCCCTACCCTATCCAAGTTATCATCCCCTAATAAAACAACATACACAAGCCAAAGACTGTTTTCTGTGTCTGGATGCCAGAAGGAAATGCTATGTGACTGGCTGTGCAGCAATGGGAAACTCTGACATTTGCAACTCCTACATATAGATGTGATTATCCTACTTATATGTTTGGATCTCCTTGAATTTTAATTAATTACCGCTGCCTTCAGTGGACATTTTTGCTTTACAGGAATGTGCAGTGGTGCCATTAAGTCTTAATGGCACAACCACACACCTTGCTTATGCACCCCTTCACCTGCAGCAAAACGTGTGATAACAAAATACCATGCTTTTTGGCAGCACAATTTGTAACCACTTTGCGCTCGAGCGGGTCTCCTTTGCCGGGAGGGCGTACATGTACGTCCTCCCATTCTCCTGTCCTCTCCCGCCCCCCTGGTGGCGCACTCTGTGATCGTCGAGTCCCTTCACAGAGCAGGGTAAAGGGCCAATCACGGCAGGCCCTTTAACACGTGATCAGCTTTCAGCCAATCACAGCTTATTACAGAAATAAACAGAAGCCGGTTTCCAGCTTTTCTCTTTCTTCACACTGTTAGCGTGAAGAACAGAAGCAAACAGTTAACCGTCTTCTATTAGAGGGACATTGGCCTCTTTGTAAACACCTGTGCTGCAAATCAGTGCCCTCCAATGCTGCAAACCAGTGCCCACCAGTGCCACCTATTAGTGCCCATCAGCACTGCTAATCAATGCCCACCAATGCCACCTATCAGTGCCCGCCAGTGTTGCCAATCAGTGCCCATTAGTGCCTCATCATCAGTGCCTCTTGATAAGTGCCCACCAGTGCTGCCTATCAGTGCCACCCCAGCAGTACTGCTAATCAGTGCTCACCAGTGCCACCTATCAGTGCCCACCAGTGTTGCCAATCAATGCCCATTAGTGCCTCATGACCAGTGCCTCCTGATCAGTGCCCACCAGTGCCACCTATCAGTGCCCATCAGTACTGCTAATCAATGCCCACCAGTGCCACCTATCAGTCCCCACCAGTTTTGCCAATCAATGCCTATTAGTGCCATATCATCAGTGCCTCCTGATCAGTGGCCGCCAGTGCCATCCCTCCGTTCTGCGTATCAGTGCCACCTATCAGTGACCACCAGTGTCACCTATCAGTGAAGCATCATCAGTGCCTCCTGATCAGTGCCCACCAGTGCCACCGCATCAGTGCTCATAAGTGCCACCTATCAGTGCCCATCAGTGCTGCCTTATCAGTGCCCATCAGTGCAGCCTATCAGTGCCCATCAGTGCCACCTCATCAGTGCCCATCAGTGAAGGAGAAAAATTACCTGTTTGCAAAATTTTATAACAAAATATGAAAAACTTTTTTTTTTTTCACAATTTTCGGTCTTTTTTGTTTGTTTAGCAAAATATAAAAACCCAGTGGTAATTAAATACCACCAAAAAAAGCTTATTTGTGTGAAAAAAATTATAAAAATTGTCATTCAAAGTGCGACAGCGCTGAAAATCAGCCTGGGTAGGAAGGGGGTATAAGTGCCCAGTAAGCAGGTGGTTGAAAAGGTTATATAGGTTTTACATCTATTTGTACTACATTTTGTTTTTCATTAGTTTTGAATACTACTACAAAACATGAATTGCTGTGCACCGCTAAAGTGTTTGGGTTTGGCTTAAAGGAGAGGTGGCAACCCTAGCCCCAGGCTTGGAGGGAAGGGCCCAGGGACCGGTGGAAAGGGCCCTGGTGGTCAGGGGGACCCTTTATGGTTCCCTGCACCAGGGCCCTGAGGATTTTGTGGCCATTACATCTAAGAATTGCTAAGCTGCAGTACAATAAATGTTTGCCCTTGAGTTTAGTACTGCTTTAAGAATGTATTTATGAATTCAGAGCTGCAGTGCAGTGTAGGTTTTCTTTTTGGCAATAACAATACTTCAGTGGTTTTCCTACAGCAAATATAAATTATGACAGTTTCACAATTTCCTAAAACTATTCTCACTTTACCATAGTTCCGCAAAAATAAATGCCATTTTTCGCATGGCCCACCCGCCAGTAAATGCATCGCCCACTGGGTAATAAAAGGGAATGTATGCCTTTATAAAATATATTCTCTCTTCTTCTGTATTAGGCTAGAACTTATTTTTTTAAAAGCTATTGGTGCTCTTTTTTTTTATAAATTCAGATAAATATAAAAATTTGCATAGGCATATTTGAACTGTACATATCCAGCTAGCTTCTAGGATTTAAATACCATTGTCACAAAGTAGGGAAATTATTTCTTCTTGCTTTTAAGTTTTAATGTTTAAAAAAAAGAAACGGTTTTATTTATCAGGAACAGTGAAGAAGAGAGAGAGAGAGAGAGAGAGAGTGGGAGAGACACCCTGGCTATCTTGGTACATGAAATGTGATGGGAAATAGTGTAAGGGGAAATGTGTGAAGACGTGCTATTTAAAACCCATCTCTGGGATTTTCCACTTCTCAGTTACAGACATGCTGATTTTGCTGCATAGCAGTGCACCAGAGTGATAGTAGAAGTGTATTAGTACCCAGCTCTGCTCTACCATACTCTGAAATCGTACTTCTCCTGTTGTAGAATGAGAGAGTTTAAAGCTGGCCAGTTTTTGTTTTTTTTTTAGTTCAGCTAGCCCTCACTCGCACCAACGCCAACCCCCCGCGGAAGACCGACGGGAAGGCGACCTTACCTCAGGTGATGACAATGATTGAGAATGAGGGGTACAGCTGCTGCTCCTCGCTCCAGTCAAGGGAAGAGCTGAGGCTTCTCCTCCTGGCTGAACAGACGTTGCTTCTCCTCCCAGATTCTCTCCACTGGGACACAGTGGCGGCTGATGCTCAATATTTTGGGGGGTGACAAACAAACCTCCCCCCCTTAATTGCACTGTCGCCACCCCCACCCCCCATGGGAGATAGATGGGAAGGCAACCTTACCTTAGGAGATGGCGAGGATCGAGGATGAGGGGTAGGGCTGCCGCTCCTCGCTTCAGCCGAGGCTTCTCCTCCCGGCCGAACAGACATTGCTTCTCCTCCCTTATCCTCTCCACTGGGACACAGTGGCAGCTGGTGCTCAATATTTTGGGGGGGCGACAAAGAAACCTCCCCCCTCACTCGCACACCTGCCACCCCCTGTGGGAGATGGACGGGAAGGCGGCCTTACCTTAGGAGATGGCGAGGATCGAAGACAAGGGGTAGGGCTGCTGCTCCTCACTCAGGCCAAGGGAAAAGCCGGGGCTTCTCCTCCTGGCCAAACAGGAAGTGGGCCCTGAGACCCGATTGGCCAGGAGTCCTAAGACTCCCTGGCCAATCAGGTCTCAGGACCGGCTTCCTGATTGGCCGGGAGGAGAATCAGGAAGTCAATAGTGAATATTAATTCGCTATTGTCACACTACTGGGTGTGCTCAGGGCACAGTGCTCTTCGCCCCAAGCCCGCTCTTCTTTGAAGCCAATTAGAGCCTCGGGCTCTGATCATGTGCTTCCAAAAAAACCCCATTGAAATCCAAGCGGCCGGCATCCTGCATGTAGATTAGGTGCCGGGCGCATGGATTGGGAGGCGGCACCCCCGCGCCCCATATGAATGGGCCGCCACTGCTGGGACATTATATTCTGACAGCTGGACTCCTTTTTTTAAAATTTAAAAAAATGGTGGGTCCATGACAGCCTGGGCCCACACACAGGAAGTAGGTTGAATGAAGACCAGAAGCTGACAGTTAAACAGGGTTCTTCGAGGATATACCAACTGAGAGTTAAAGTGGATGTAAACCCGAAAAAAAAAAAAAAATTAATAATTCTGCCTGGTAGACTATAGCATGTTATGTCATCTGTGCCTAGTCTTGCCACAAAGAGTTAATCCAACTGTGAGTAATGAGCTTATCTTTTTTCAGGAAGAGAAAGTCTGACTAACAGGGAAATACACAGTCGATCCGCCCCTTGTTCTGTGAGTGACAAGCAATTTGCTTATCTCCTTCACACAGCAGAGAAAGTTTTACACTCCCCCCTCCCTCCCTCCTCAATGTCTCAGTATAGAGGTGGGTGGGGAGGCTTGTGACATCACAACTCCACCCACCAAACTCCAGCAAACACAGACTCCCTCTAAATTCAGAGTTTTACAGAGCTGCTGGTGCTTACAGGAAGGGCATTTGCAAGGTAGGAATAGATGCAGGAGGCTTGCATGTATATATACATTAATATTGTGTCATTAGTTTATACTGGGTGGGTGGTGGATTTACATCCACTTTAAGCCTAGTACACACACAATCAGAAAACCATATGAAAAGTACTGCTTTCAAAGTGATCATACTAGAGTTGCACCAGTACCGATATTGGTATCGGTGCCAATACTAAGCCTTTGCACGAGTATCGGTACTCGTGCAAATGTTCCGATACCTGAAACCGATACTTTCAGGCTCGGTTCTTTCAGCTGTCAGCGGGATTCCCTCACTGACAGCTGAAATGTAAAAAAAAAACAAAAGACGGCAATTATCAGTTGTTAAGGAGCAGGACTGCTGTGTCCTTAACAACCGATGACTCATTCAGCTGAAAGTGGGGTTCCCCTGTTGACAGCTGAAGTGTAAACAAAGTCCCGGCAATTGGAGCTGTCAAAAAAAAAAGCATCCTGGAAATGTTTATCAACAACATTGCTCAGCCGCTGGAACAGAAAAACAAAAAGAAACATTGTTTCTTTTTGTATCTTTATGTTTATTCATCTACAGATCAAAGTGATGAAGTCAGTTTAAGCAACCCATCAAGTAAAAAACATTTTTTATTCATTAAATGTTCCTCTGTTTAACCCCTTGCTCAAAGTAAGGTCCATAAAGACATGGATGAGCAAGTTTTGGGTAGAGGAATTTGACTGGCCTGCACAGAGTCCTGATCTCAACCCAATAGAACACCTTTGGGATGAATTAGAGCAGAGACTGTGAGCCAGGCCTTCTCATCCAACATCAGTGCCTGAGCTCACAAATGCGCTTCTGTAAGAATGGTAAAACATTCCCATAGACACTCCTAAACCTTGTGGACAGCTTTCCCAGAAGAGTTGAAGCTGTTATAGCTGCAAAGGGTGGTCCAAGTCAATATTGAACCCTACAGACTAAGTGAGCCATGGCGAGATCTCTCAGAAGTGGGGACAGGTACCTAGGGAGGAGGCACTTTTGGGTGGAACTCTGCTTTAATTTTGATGTTGCACTGGATTTTTGTTTGATTATAAGGGTGGCGCTACACTTTATATTTTGGTAACAATAAAAATGTGGCTGGTATTCTAATCCCTCTACACTCTTTCCAAAGCTAAAAAAAAAGTTTTGCCCTTAGTTATACTTTAACCACTTCAGCTCTGGAAGACTTACCCCCCTTCATGACCAGGCTATTTTAACTGACAATTGTCGTGTGTTACTGTACCCAAATAAAATTGTTGTCCTTTTCTTTTGGTGGCATTTGGTCACCTCTGCATTTTTTATTTTTTGCGCCATAAACAAAAAACGACTGACAATTTTGAAAAAAAAAACAATATTTTTTACTTTCTGCTATAAAACATATCCAAAAAAAAAAATGTAAAAAAAATCTAATTTCTTCACCAATATGTAATTCTACTACATAATTTTGGTGAAAATATGGGATATATTTATGGAATTTTTATTTATTTTGGGTTTTTTTTCTAGTAATTGAGGTGATCAGCGAATTATAGCGGGAGTGCAATATTGTGGAGGACAAATTAGACACTAACTGACATTTTTGACACTTTTTTGGGGAACATTGACACTAAGACAGTGATCAGTGCTAAAAATATACATTATCACTGCGCTAAAGACACTGGCTGGGAAGGGGCTAAACATCTAGGGCGATCAAAGGATTAACTTTGTGCCTAGCCAGTGTTTTAGTGTACAGTGGGGGAGGTGCTTTTACTAGGGGAAGGCATAGATCCATGTCACAGCGGGAATGAGTCTCCGGCGGCACACACTAGCCCACTCTATTTGTGTGATAAAAAAATATACAAATTTTCATGTGGGTACAGTGCTGCACAACCACGCAATTGTCATTCAAAGTGCAACACTGCTCAAAGCTGAAAATTGGCTTGGGCAGGAAGGGGGTAAAAGTGCCCATTAGGCAAGTGGTTAATTAGCTCAACTATTACGTTTGGCAAATTCAATGCAACACGATGCAAAAATGGTGCATTTTAGAATGTGGTGCACAAGCCGCTGTCAGAACCAAAAGTGTTGCAAACATGAATTTGGCACAATACATTACCAAGAGTGAGTAATGCTAGAAAAGTGGCACAGCAGCTTTATTGAATTCCGCCCATTGTTTCTAAAAGCCAGACAGACATAGATTACCCATGGAGAATGTTATATTTCTAATAGTCATATAAATTTCATATAGACCCTGTCAAAAAAAATCACACATTACAGGTACTTATTCTTGGGCAAATGCAGCCATTGTGATTAGGACTGGCCATTCTTTGTAGATAGTTATTCTTTTAATGGCATGAATAGAAAGGAAACAGAAAAGTGAAAACCGAGCCTGAGATAATTTCCTCATTGTGTCTATATCAGTTATCTGTGTGCCTATGATGGGGGAAAATGACAGTATTACTAAAGCTCATGAGCCACAAAATATATACTTTGCACTCTCTCTTTTTATCCTTTACAGAACCCTTCTCAGACTCAAGTAACCATTTACCTGCCTTAAAATACTGTATAATGAATAAAGGTAAAGCAATAATTTAATAATAAACACACTACTGAGCCCAGGGTTGGTTAGGTGTTAAATGTTGAAAGCAAGCTGGAAGGGAAAGCCCAAGAAGAGTTTTAAGATATTATGTCCAAGTAGATGTGCTCAGGGCCAGGACAAGGAGTGGGCAGGAGGGGCGGCTTCCCTAGGCAATGGTTTATTGAAGGGATGGGGGCACCCTGACCCTAACCCGAAGGGAAGGCACAGTTTGGCTTCTTTGCCCTGGGCCCTGGATGACCCTGGTTTTGTGACAAATAAAAAGAGCGTGTCTGTTCACAGACTCCGTTGACCGGCTGACATTTGTAAAATGAATTAGTCCTGGATTAGCAGCAGCTATCAAGCCCCTGATGCCAATGTCACTGATTAATTTATTATTGGGATCTCAAATCTCTGCAAGACTGTTTAGGCTGCCCAGCTTTGTGGGTGTTAATTTTATCTTAAGGTAATTTTTTTGGTATAGGTTTCATGGGCACTAACACCCAAGGACCAATTTTTCCTCACCTGTTTGACAGGTGCATCACATTTCCATTTATAGCAAGGCCAATTTTTGCTTTCATCAAGAGTACCTCTAGAAGTTTACAGAGTGAATACACCAACATTCAAAGACCAATTTTTCCACAACTGTTTGACAAGGGTGTCAAATTTGAATTTTTACAGCAAAGCCAATTCTTGCTTTCATCAAGAGTACCTCTGGAAGGTGGCGCCCTGCAACGGGGCAGCAGTACGGCCAGGTGATTAGCCAATATTTAGGGAAACAGATGCTGACATTAAAAAAAAGTTTTTACAATTAGTATGACAATTAAATATTAAAGCTATACAATTATCACAATGCATTAGAGTGGAATGCATTAAAAATGTATAAGAACACACAGTAGGAACAAGTTCTACTCTGACATGTTTCTTGCTAGGCACAGTGCTTTCTCAAAGCTGTTCCTAGTGTGAAACATGTCAGAATAGAAAATATTGCTTCTGGATATTTAAAAAAAAAAAAATTATTTTGCATCTTAGTATGAAACTTTCCTGTTGCTGCTATAATTAATTATTCAGGGGAGCCAAGTCAAGCCAACATCTGAGTTGCAGTTGTGAAATGTAGCACCCTTGTAGATAGGTTGCTAGAATGTAGATAAATAAAGTTCTTTTTTGGCCAACTGTAATCATTGGAGTAGCTTCTGATTTCTTTGGGCTGTTATGTATCTCACAGGCTGTAGGTTTGATGGCTTCCCCCTGCTTTCTAGAGGCTTCTAGAACATAGTGGGCTGGAAGAGTCAAATAGGCAGGTTGAATATTTATTGTGCAGCAGCCAATTCTAGGAGAGTTGTGCCCAGTAGGTGCCTGGTACATAAATAGTTAGGGGTCTGGAGCAGCCAGGTCTTGTCCTGCTGGAGACGTTTCCAACCTCAGGGGCTCTAGCCCTCTGAAACAGTTTTGCTGGAGTTTGTTGATATTCATTAAAGGAGAAGTACAGCCAAAGCTTGTTTGGCTGTAATTCTCCTGTGGATCACATGAGTGCAGTTCGTTCTGCACCTCCTGTGACCCATTTTCAGCAGACAGCAGGCTGAAGCCCGCTATCGGCTGATGTCACAGAGCTGGGAAAGATTGTGACCGATTGATCGGGATCTGCCCACATGTCTGGACCGGCACCTGGCTCAGCCTCTCAGTAAACCGCTAAGAACCTGAGCTGCCCCTCTCATCCCCTCCACAGCCCAATGCTCCAATGAGCTTGGCGGCAGAGCAGAGAGACTGCATCAAACTAGGTAAGTTTGATTAAAACAAAACAAACAAACAAATCCCATACTTCTCTTTTAAGGTGCCAGCTGTGGGGGGGGGGGCTATTCCTAATCATCCTTGGCGCTTACTAAGCAGGATCACCAAAGGATATGGTATGGAGAGCTCAGTGAAGAGTGTCCAGTGGAAGCTGTAAGGTGTGCAGCTGCCTTGGTGCATTGTAAGTTTTTCCCTTCACTCACTAAAGAGTGTCTGGTGGAATCTAGGAACTGACCATTGCCCAGAAGCATAGAAGGAAACTGGGGGAGTTCAGCTGTGCAGGAAACCGAACCGGAACTGGAATGGATGCAGTTTGTACTGTATGTGTCTGGATACATATTACCTAAATATCACATTTGTTCCTGCAACTGTCATTTCACTATACCATTTTGCGGTATTTAGCGCAAGACGCTCAAAACTGTCACTCAACACCGCATGAGAAGGGATTAAAGTAAATTCACCAAATGAAATAAATGATTAAATGCATATGGTAACTAAGCAGTGGTCCAGTTAAGCGGCATTTAAGTAATGTAAAAATATAGTAAACGCCGTTTACTATATTTAATTTAATGAATGAATAGGAGTCTCTATACAGACTCCTACTTCATGCATCCACCATGCAGCTCAGACTGCAGAGAAAGGGACTGTCTTTAGTCCCTTTCTCTGTCTTAAAAAGACCCCTGATGTCTCTCCAAGTCCCCTCCCCCCAAAAAATGTAAAAAGAAAGTTAAATAAATAATACAAATTAAAAAAAAATTGTACCCATACAAATAAAATAAATAAAGTTGTAAAAAAAAATGAAATAAAACAAAAAACATAGTAAGAACCCTTTCACATGGGTTCTGTAAAGCGGATCCGTCTGCTCAGCGGGGGGATCTGTCTGCTATGCAGAGCGGACTCATACACAGTCCCCTCTCTTCTATGGGGCGGTTGGATGGAAATGGACCACCTGTCTATATCCATCAGACTACCATCTGATCCAATCCAATCTGCCAAACAGATGGGGAATAGATCCCCCTTCCGTCTGATTTTGGTGGACAGAATCGTATCGTGCCAGGTGTCAATGGACAGGAAGGGATGGGACAAAATTAGATGGGGGGGCGCCCAATTTTATTCTTGCTAGGGCAGCACAAAACCAAAATACACCACTGTATACAGCAGGAATATACAATTAGCTGACCTCCAGCTGTTGCAAAACTACAAGTCCCATCATGCCTCTGCCTCTGGGTGTCATGCTTGTGGCTGTCAGAGTCTTGCTATGCCTCATGGGACTTGTAGTTCTGCAACAGCTGGAGGTCCGCTAATTGCATATCCCTGGTATACAGGCATAGCCATCATTTGCTGCAAACCTCTCAATCACTCCAAACATAATACAATGTACATGTATATTACAATGGTCTAATCACTTGTTAGAACTTAGAACATATGTTATATGTAGTGGGGATACTTTACTTATTCACAATTATCTTTGGCTCAAATATTCGTAAGACAGAATGGGATTATGAATCAACAAGTATTCTTACAAAGGTGTGGAACTTGTGCTGTTAGGAGAGGGGTGTCATCAATTTGGAGGTTTGAGAGATGGATACCACCGTGACACTTTGAAGAACAGCAGAGGATGACATGTCAAATCGCATCAATGTGAACCAGGGCTAAAGCAGGGTTTCTCAACTGGGGTTCCATGGAAGCCTTGGGTTCCTCCAGCGGTTACCAGGGGAAAATAGTATAAAAAATTACACACATATATATAAATACCCTTCTTCCACCAATAAAAAAGGCAATGTTGCCTTTTCTATTGGTATAAAAAGAGTCTTTTTTTTTTTTGTGCGTAATAGTTGATACTATTTTCATTCAATATTTGACATTTTTAATGATATTTTGTATTTACTTAATTGAACTT
>BLSH010340014.1:117332-128348 GCA_018402905.1 Glandirana rugosa
CCTCGCTCACTCGCCTCCAGGCATATCTGGGGAAGGGAAGTGGTCACAGCCTTCACGTACAGGAAGGCTGTTATCACAGCCCTTCCCCCTCACACAGAGCGGAGGTCCGTGTTTACATACACGGACCTCCGCTCACTCGCTCCGGGGGGGCCAATCAAAACTTGTTCCCGCAGCCGCCGTCGTATGACGGCGATTTGCGGGAACGAGCCACTTTGCCGCCGTCAGATGCCGATCGGCGGTCGGCAAGTGGTTAAAGCGCACGGGCACTCCGTGCTCGTGCACAGAACCAAATGCATACGTAAGTCGCACCCGCATATGAAAACGGTGTTCAAACCACACATGTGAGGAATCGCCGTGATCGTTAGACCCAGAGCAATAATTCTAGAACTAGACCTCCTCTGTAACTCAAAACTGGTAACCTTTAGAAAATATTCAAATGTCGCCGATGGAGATTTTTAAGTGCCAAAGTTTGTCGCCATTCCACGAGCGGGCGCAATTTTGAAGCATCACATATTGAGTATCAATTTACTCGGCGTAACATTATCTTTCACAGTATAGAAAACATTTGGCTAACTTTACTGTTGTCTTATATTTTAACTCAAAAAATTGTTTTTTTTTTTTTTTTTTTTAAAAGGTGCTTGTAAGACCACTGCGCAAATACGGCGTGACATAAAGTATTGCAAAGACTGCCATTTTACTCTATAGAGTGTTAGGGGGTTTTAAAAAACAACTGATTTTAACTTGTAAACACCGAATCTCAGAAAGAGACTTGGTCCTTAAGTGGTTAAAGATATTTAACTGAACTTAGTTGTTTTTGATACACCAGGTGTGTCCTGTGATAGCAGCATCACTTTGACTGGTATTTTAGCCACCTTTTTTCTTTTGCATTAATACATACTGTATGCTGCAGGGACCACACTGATTAGTAAGTATGCATATTTAAAGCCATTTTACCTCTTTATTAGAAAAAAAACTGACAGGAGTTCTAATTCTTCTCCACTGTATCCATCCCACTGGATATCGCATGAGATAAAATACCGCATGGTTCCATGTGATAAATACCGCTCATTTAGATGAAATACCCCATGCAGTATTTTAGTAGTTTTTTTTGTGAATTGAAAAAAATTTTTGAAAAATGCTATGAGGTATTTTACTGCAAATTTTAAAGAGGAAAATACAGCTTTGTGAATGGAGCCCAACATCAAGGAATGGACGCTAAAGATCAAGAACTAGAGCAGACAGTTCAATAAGACAAGCAGTTGGAACAAAGTAAACCAACAGTTACGAGGATTGCAGGAAATAAACATCAATGGGCAGGACTGGGAAGGCACATGACCACAGGTGAGGTGTTTTTCAGTCTCAGAATGTGATTAATGTACAGCAAGCTCCTTTCTAGACTGGCTATACCCAGCTTTCACCCAGGACAAAGCCATCATTACACATGAGCAAAGGACTACACATGAACTAGGGCAGAAAAGTATACAGAGAAACAAGGATAAGGACTAGGCATTGAACTCTGTTGGCAAGTAAAATTCAACAGAGGGCAGATGAGCAGGGCTGATTGACAATACTGGAACCACATGAGACTGGGGAGCTGAGAAAACATTTCCCACTATGCACTGGCCAGGAGCAAGACTAGAGTGCAGGGTTAGAGAGCTAAAACAAAACAAAATAATGCAACCCAAGAAATAGGATTTGACAAGGCAAATGCAGTTGTGATGTGATTCAGGAGATGCAACAGAGTTATATCACAAAAAAAGGGAAGGAACTCTAAAGCTTTGTACAAACGGGACGACGATCGTGTACAGAAGGTCGTATGAACGACCGTTGTATGCAAAATCGATCGTTCATATGCTCAATTAGAACAGCCGACATACGACGGTCGTACAAGGGGAGTTGTATGAGCAGACTAGAAAACTTGGTCGTAAGACCATTGTATCGTGTGTACAGAGCAGTTGGTACAACAAGTTGTATTGTGCAAAACACGCATGCTCCGAAGTCAGGAACGGCTGGACACAAATTACATGCACCTGAGCGTTCTTTCTGTGGTTGCACGATCGTGTAGTGCAGTCAGTATGCAAGTTACATTATGCAACATACAATTTGAGACGATCGTCGTCCCGTGTGTATGAGGCTTTAAACTGCACCACAGACTGCTGGAACAAGGCATATGTTAGAACAGGGTGGGACAAAGGCAGGCATAGAAAGAAAACACATGCACGGTCATACAATCATCCAGACAATTACAAAAATGTGCAAGTAGAAAGCTGTAATTTTCAGATGAAAAAAATGTAAGATCCTAAAATGTGTCTGTAATGTATGCATAGCTCACCAAACTTTAATTTGCAAATAAAAAATGTCTTCATTATGTATCCAACAGAAGACAAGTGCTAGGTCTCTACTTAAAACAAAGAACAGAATTAAACATGAACCTTATTACATTTGTATCATGCAGTGTAGCCTACACACCATCAAAGCATACTTTGAAATACAATCGCTCTGACCTTCCGTCTTGGAAGCATACATGAAAACTGAAGATGAACAAATGCTTATGAAGCTTGATGTTCACTATCTCAGAGAAAGAAGACTAAGCAATGCCCAACGACACATCTAAAGAGTATCACATTCATTTATGCCAATATACGCAAAATCTCTATGTTAAATGGTCAATTAACTCCATTTTAAAGTATAAAAGATGCAACTAATTTAACTGTAAACTCAAAAAGGATCAGTTGGAAGTTGGCTGGGAAAGGAACTGAGATCACGGCTAAGTGTGGATCCTGTAGACTATCCCTGGTTGAAAACTTTTTCCAGTTGTGATAGCCATCTGCATACCTTTAGGGGAGATTATCACTTTATTGCACAAGCCAACCTAAGTAATGACAATGTATGTACAGGGAGCCTGCCTTCAATGTTCATTTTCCTGCAGTAAATATAATGTGATTGATCAAGGCCATACACATGCTTGTCACTTTATAAAGGGGGGGGGGGGGGTGCTTGTTGGCTGTTGATATCTAATGTTGAGGAGCCGTGCCAAAAGAGACAATCCAAATGAGCAGCATTGTCAGCCCTATCAGTTGGATGATTGAACCTATCCCCTACCCACTTTCTGTCTCAGGAGACAAGGAAGAAGGCGCCTCTAAGTGCAGACTTTTAAAAGAAGAACATTTATTAAAAACAGCCGATTGGCAACTCACATTTAGAAGGATAAAAATGGGCACATCAGAACAGGGACATCCATTCCACCAGTATAAGATGACCGCAGCTCCGTTCCGCTGTGTCAGGGGTCTGTTACCGCTGCTGTCTCGTGGATGGAAAGAATCATCTGGTAGCTAAACCGAGGCTTGGAGCGCAAATCACAGGCAGAGGTGGATGACATCATCAGCTTGCGATGCGTTTCTGAGCCTCTGACGTGCGATGTCGTGGCATGCACGCTCTTTCGTCAGCACACGTGCCACGACAGATGCTCAGAAATGCGTCGCAAGCTGATGATGTCATCCACCTCTGCCTCTAGGATCTGCGATCCAAGCCTCGGTTTAGCGTCCCTGCATGGCTGACTACCGGACACTTCTTTCCATCTATGAAACAGCAGCGGTAACAGACCTCTGGCACAGTGGAATGGAGCCACGGTCATCTTATACTCGTGGGATGGATGTCCCTATTCTGATGTGCCCATTTTTATCCTTCCAAATGTAAGTTGCCAATCGGCTGTTTTTAATAAATGTTCTTCTATTAAAAGTCTGCACTTAGAGGCGCCTTCTTTCTTTTCTCCTTTCCTTTAGTGGCTGATCTGGGCTTCTTTCCACCAGGAGTGCAGCCCTTTGTGTTGGACTATATCCATCAATTATTGGACTTGTTATGGACTTTATAGTGCCCACAGTCCCTATAAAGCACTGTACTTAGCCATTTGTGCCTTTCCACTTGTCCTTATATTTTCTGTCTCAGTGATGCCACTTTGACCCTCAAGAGTCTGGCCAGGCACGGTGTAGGCAAAGGGTTCTCAAGAGATGTACCTCTGGGGCCTGCCTATGTTAGTATGAATTGAGCTGCCAACAGCTGCTACTGTAACCACTGGGCGTGATAAAAGCCATTCGTCAATACAGGAAAAGGGCCAAAATAATAACAATACTGAGGCTTGATCTAGTGGAGGAGAGGGAAGTTTTATACCAATTTAGATGGATATACCCATTAACAGAGAGGTGTTGCTTTGGGCGCCAAAGCTTGTCTGCCTAAAGCCTCCAGTGATGGAAAATCATCCATAAGTACTGTAGTTTGAATAGAGAAAGCCATTAAAAGAAAACCTTTAAATGCAATGCAATAGTCTTTGCTAAATTAGCAAGATTGTAAGTAGCCTAGGTTATAATTTCTAGTCTTAAGTGCTGAGGGAGACAGACGAGGAATGGAGCTTAAATGACAAGTTTCCGGTTCATAAGACCTTTTACTGGGCTAGGTGACGTGGAAAACGCTAATTAAACTCATCATTACAAGACATAGGCTCATTTAGAAGTGGGGAAATTACCTCGCAGTTGAATGATAGGGAATGAAATATATTATTGAAAAAAAAGAAAAAATCTTGCATTATTATAATCATGTTTAAAGACAAATGAACTCAGAAATGCACTGGGTGACTTGCTTTTTAAAACTGACATAGCCTCAGAGATATGTTTTCATGCTAAGTGCACACAAGTTATGTTTAACACTTGCAGTTATTTATTAACTTACAAAGAGATGACAATCATTTCCCTGAGAATGCTTTCATCTTTCTTTCACTAGAACGATGGAGTCACGTTTGTTCAGGCATTACTTAGGATCAACATCTACTTTTCTAGACCAAGAAAATGGCCCAGGGATGACAAGATCATGCAAGGCCCAATACTAATGATAGCGTTCTTGTCTACGTTCACATGTCTCTACAAGATGAACCTATTAATGTAGTCCTGTTTGCAGTGCCGGATTTCGACCTTGGTGGGCCCGGGGCAAGTTTGGGGGCCCCTCAACATATAGATTAAATTATATGACAAACAAAAAAGTGAACTGAAATGAATGATAAACCGCATTTGTTCTAAAAAAAAAATATGTTCGTTTCCGAGTTAGTTTAGGAAGGAAGGTCCTCTACTCTCTGACAATTTCGTCCGAGGCTCTTTTATGTCATTCTGTTTAAATTCTGATCCAGGGCCACACGTGTCCTGAATGTGACCAATCTCGTAATTTTGTGTTCAAATTGCTAACAAAGTTTTTACCCTATTTCAGATTGCAGAGTGTTGGATTTGCCCCTTGGCCCAATCAGGGTCAAGCAGGGGAGTGAGCTTCTCTCTCATGTTTCTCACTGTTATAAATTGATGCTGGTCATTCATTTCACTCCCGCACAACTGGGTCGGGGCTGTTGCCTGGAACTTTCCAACATTTTTTGAATTTTCCTCTTGTCCCACTTGTGTCTAGTAAACAAGGCAATAAATTCTGCAACACGGTCATGTTAAAACAAACGTCTCTAATAGTAAAATAATATGAGAAGTTAAAAAGTAAAACATGTCAGAAGCCCTCATCCCTTTCTTTGCCTCAAGCTTAACTACTCTGTATCAGGGTTGCCAACCGTCAGTAAATTTACTGACAGTTTGTAAAAATCAGTGAATTTTACAACTGTCTATAAATATCAGGGGCTGATAATTTGTCATGCTGTGCTGACTTTTAAGTGTAAACCCGGCAAATTACTTGATATGGGTATTGTCAGTGTTTCCATGTTGTGTTTAAATATCAATTGTCTTTGTTTCTAATAGAAGTTCTATTATTTTTCAAGTTGCCAGTAAGAAATGTGCTCCGCCAGTAAATGTTCTATGTTTTGCCAGTAAAAAACGCCGCTGGAGGTTGGCAACACTGCTCTGTATCCTGACACCTGCACACACTTTGTTATTTGTTTAATAATAAAACTAATTACTACATTTTTTTATAAAGGAAGTCTAGCCCCCCTCTGGCAGGGCAATTGTCCCCTTATAAATCTGACACTGCCTATTTGACAATATTGAAACCCTCAACATGAGTGGTGGAGGATGATGTAAGATGGCATGACTTTCCCAGGATGCTCCTTTTTAGGCAGACCTTGGGAGACAGTATCTAGGCAGGAACACTTCAGTAGAGCTCAAGATTTGTCTAGCCATATTTGATTGGGAGGGAGGGGGTCTCTTGTCCCTCATTTTTTTAACTTTCTATGTCTTTTCTGACTGTTTACCCAATTCCTATACCAGAGACACAACATGAATTCAAATTAAATTAATTCTCTATGAGGAGAAATCCTCACCAGCGTAGATGACCCCATTAGAAGGTTCCCCCTCACCTCCTGTTTTGGTGGCAGCAGTAACATTTTGGATTTCTCACCACTTTCTCACCATTGTCACCAGGACAGATAGAGGGGTGAATTTACCCAGCGAGTTCTTGTGTAAGAGGTGCTATTTCTCCTGTTTTTACAGTATTAGCCGGAGTTGCAAGTGACCTTCCAGCTAATCAAGCTGACAAGTTTCAGCGAGGCTGCTCTGGCCCACTGACCCTAGGGGGTCCTAGAAGAAGCCCAGAAACATAGGAAAAGCAGTGAACGCCAATGTTCCTAGACTCCAGGAAGGATTTTAACTCTATTCCGTGTTTTATTTCATTTGAACAAAATGTAATTAAAAATTCCTTCTGGACTCTATTAACACTAGTATCACACTTTCACTGCTTTTCTTGCAGTTTGGACTTCTTACAGGACCCCAGTTGGGGAGGGGGGGGGGGGGTACTGTGCGATATGAGAGCAGCCTCAGTTAAGCTAGTCAGCTTAACCTTCCCAGATCTGCGCTATTGCCAAAAGTACGGCTCTAGCGCGGATCTGAATTTCCGGGACAACGCCCCTTTGCACGCTCCTGGTGCGCACTCATAGACGGCCGCCACCGCACGCTACATGGGCGTGCCCGTGGGTCGGGCAGACTCTATGTCCGCTCGTGACCCGCGATTGCCTGTCAGAGCTGCAGAACGGGGAGCTGCCAATGTAAACATGGCGGTTCTCTGTTCTGTGAAGGAGGACATAGCAGATGTACTGATCCCTGTGATCGGGATCAGTGAGATCTGTTATGTGCTGGCCAGCTCAACCCTCACACAGTTAGAACACAGTTAACCCCTTCACTGCCCCCTTAGTGTTAACCCTTTCACTGCCAGTGACATTTATACAGTAATCAGCGGGTATTTACATTTCTGATCGCTGTATAAATGTCATTGGGCCCGAAAAAGTCTCAAAAATGTCTGACATATCCGCCCCAATATTAAAGTCCCGATAAAAATCACAGATCGCCGCCATTACTAGTAAAAATAAATAAATAAATAAATAAAAACGCCATAAATCAATTCCCGTAGTTTGTAGACGCAATAACTGTTGTGCAAACCAATCAATATACACCTATTGCAAGTTTTTTTACCAAAAATATGTAGAAGAATATATATCGGCCAAACCCGATGAATAATTTTTTTTTATATATATATTTTTTGGATTTATATTATAGCAAAAAGTAAAAATTATTGTTCTTTTTTCAAAATTGTCGCTCTTTCTTTATTTATAGCATAAAAAATAAAAACTGCAGAGGTGATCAAATACCACCAAAAGAAAGCTCTATTTGTGGGAAAAAAATGATAAAAAATCTTGTTTGGGTACAACGTCACACGACCGTGCAATTGTCATTCAAAGTGCGACAGCGCTGAAAGCCAAAAATTGGTCTGGGCAGGAGGGGGGATTAAGTGCACAATAAGCAAGAGGTTAAATATAGGCAAAACTTTTTTTTTTTCATTTTGGATAGAGTAAGAAAAGGTTATAACCCCCATAATGTTTATTCTTGCCATCTTTGTCCCATTTCAGAGATTTCCCCTTCACTTCCTGTCCCATAGCCAAACAGGAAGTGAGAGGAAATCCCTGCAAATTAAAGGAATTCCTTTGGGACCCCAGATCACCAGAACTAGTGTCCCCATTGGAATATTTTCCCTTTATTACTTTTCTGGGGACAACTCAAAATTTTGGATTTTCTTTTACTGATGATGATAAACAGGACAAATAGAGAAGGTGAATCTTCCTAATAAGGGCACCGATTGCAATAAAAACTGACAGAGGTTCAAATCCCTCTCCACTCTATAGAAAACTAAAATTAAAAAAAAAATGTTGCCTTTAGTTATAATTTAAAATAGAAGATCCAGTGTCTCTTACCTAAATACTCTGATTTCAGCAATTAGAACTTGACTTCCAACTCTTACCAACTTTATCCAAAACTATGAAAAGTTTTGGCTAGAGATAGACTTTAATAATATAAATGCAAGTTTTTTGGGGGATTTCTTTTTTACAAATAAAAAAAGCATGCTTCACAAATGAGTAATGTTATTATAATGGGCATGGGACCTCTTACAGCACAACATAGGACAGATCTACAAATCAATTCTTCTAGGCCACCAAAGGGACGGATTGATCAGGGATAGATAAAGTCCTAACGGTAGTTCTCTTTGAACCATAGAGACAAATAGGTTCTCATGTAAGCATTTACTATCCTTGTTCTCTGTTTTATTATTTATTTTATTTATTTCAGGTACTTATATAGCACTGTCAATTTACGCAGCGCTTTACATATACATTTTTAACAGTAAATTGTTTTTTTTTTTAATTCATTATTTTTTATAGACAAGAAAAACATGCTTTTAAAATGAGTTATGTTATTTGGATTAGCATAAGACCTTACAGTTCACAATAAGACAGATCATCAGAACTACGAAATATTTCTCCTAGACCACACTGGCCAGATGGACCAGTCCTAACTGTAGTATAAACCATTGTGAAAAAGAGATTTTCTTATGTAAACAGTCACCATCCTTCTCTGTTTTAACAATAAATTTGTAATGGAACAGGAGCATGAAAATAGAATAGATCGATAAAGACCAGAAAAGGAACCAGAAGAGTGGGGAGAACCAGTAAGGCAGGGAGGGTCACTGTAGTAACACTGTACTGCTCTGGTCACCATATGTAATAATAAAAAAAATGTAAAAAAGTAATGTAGAAAAACATAAAAAAAATAATAAAAAAGTAATTCTATTTTTGTTTTTATTTTATTACACACTGTCACCAATCAGTGTCCCTGATCACTGCCACACCAGTCATATGGTGACACTGTATTGCTCTGGTCACCATATGTAAAAAAAAAAAATACAAAATTGTGAAAATGTAACTTTTTTTTTGTTTAAATTAAAATAAAATAGTATTTTTATTATTCTTTCATTTTTTTATATATTGTCACCAATCTGTGCCCCTGATCACTGCCACACCAGTCATATGGTGTCACTTTACTGCTCTGGTGTCAGTATGTAGGGAAAAAAAAGTGAAAATCACAAATTTCATTTAATTTCTTCATTTTCCAAAAAATTGTGACAAAAAATGGCAACTTAAAAAATCTCCCCATGCCTCTTATTAAATACCTTGGACTGCCTACTTTACAAAAAAAGTGGTAATTTTGGGGGTATTTGTACTGTAAGGGAGTTTAAGCTGTTAGTACATCAGGACTTATCAATTTTAAAAAATATATAGAGCATTCTATAACTTTCACTAAGACTCAATAATATACAATGATTTGAGTTATTAATTTGGCAAACAAATGTAGCAGAATACATTTTGGCCTAAATTTATAAAGAAAGATAATTTATTTGCAAAATTATATAACAGAAACAAAGAAAAACACATTTTTTTTTTAATGTTGGCATTTCGGTCTTTTTAGTTTATTTAGCAAATAATAAAAAAAAAACCCAGTGGTGATTAAATACCACCAAAAGAAAGCTCTATCTATGTAAAATAATGCATTTGAGTGTAGTTTTGCATGAGTAATTATTATTCAAAGTGTGACAGCGCTAAAATCTGAAAATTGGCCTGGGCAGGAAGGGGGTGAAAGTGTCTGGGATTGAAGTGGCTAAACACAAAACCACCAAAAAATGCATCAAAAGTGCATGTACATACGTTTTTTATGCATTCTTTACACAGTTCATAGGTGTGCACAGGGGGTGTGCCGGGTGTGCCTGGGCACACCCTAATCACCCCATGCGGCGCAGATTCCCCCTGCTGATATTTCACCAAAGCCCCCCCCAACGGGGCTCTTAAAAAAAGTGTAAGAAATAATTTAAACAATTAAATAATAAAAATAAAAAACAACTGACACCATCCACTGCCCTACTGACAAGTACACTGCTCTACTGACACCAACCTCTGCCCTGCTGACAAGTCCACTGCTCTACTGACACCATCCGCTGCCCTACTAACACTGCCCATGTTTTATTATATTTGGGGTGCACGCCCTAATGCAATAGGCTGCACACACCTATGATGCAGTTCCATTTTAGTCTATGGAGCCAAAAACATGCCATTTTGTATGTAAAAAGTCCTTGCTTTCTAAAAATGCATTGCAGGAAACTGCATAGATGTGAACGGGACTCATAGGAAATATTGTTAAATGGATTGTGGTTAGTGTTGAGCGAACCCGGACTGTAACGTTCGGGTCCGTACCGAACTTTAGGGTGTCCGTGGCACGGACCCGGACCCGGACATTTCAAAAATCGTTCGGGTTCGGTCCGGGGTTCTGCTATTTTACTCCACGTGTTGAGAAGCTGCAGGGCAGCCAATCAACAAGCGTTTCACTGGTTTGCCCTTAGAAGCCATCACAGCCATGCCTACTAATGGCATGGCTGTGATTGGCCGGTGCATCATGTGACCCAGCCTCTTTATAAGCTGGAGTCACAGTGCTGCAGTCACATGCTCCTTGGGTTAGTATAGGGAAAGGTAGCTGACGGCGTGAGGGACAGATTTTAGCCATTTTAAGACCTGATCCTGCATCCTGAGATAGATTACTTTACTACTGCTGTCTGTGCTGTTGCTCTGAGGACAGATAGCAGAAATTAGAGATTTCACATACCGCTGCTTTGAGTTGCAGATCAAGCTCTGCATAGAACAACGATCGCTACGATCGTGCTGAACGATCAGAT
>BLSH010340014.1:134460-153671 GCA_018402905.1 Glandirana rugosa
CCCCCCTCATCGTATATCTTCCAACATATCTTACCTACTTCCATTTTTTTAGGAAGTCGGAGAAAATGTTGGTGAAATTGTTCTACCATATTACAGTTGAACCACTAGGTATATTATAAGGGTGTTTGGAAATTGGATACGACCGTAACACTCCACCGACTTCCATGGAACGATATGTGAAAGACCAGGACGTATTCTGAAGACCTCATTTCGATCCCAGTGTAGAAACGTAAAAATCACGTTTAGACGTCTTTACGTGGTGTTAATCTCAACTCGCTTGTGGACCTTCAAGCCCAAGACGACCAGGCAGGCGTCCGTGCGATCGTTCGGGTTCCGTCCGGACCCGGACCCGGACTTTGTCCCGAAGTTCGGACGGACCAGCAGAACCCGAACTTCCAGGTGTTCGCTCAACTCTAATTGTGGTGCATTTCTGCAGATTTGCACTAAAAATGCAAAGATGTGACCCTAGCTTTACTCCAGAAGTCTTATGCAGGACCAGAAAGTGTATAGCAAGGTACCTTCAGCCACCTCACAATGCCAGCATAGGTTAAAGGTTTGTGGGAATATTATATGGATCACCAAGTTGACATTATACCATCTTGTTAAAGTGGTTGTAAAAGAGGCTGAAGGATTTTTTTACCTTCATCCATTCTATACAACCTTCTATATGCTACTCCCCCCAGAGCCCCCCCAATACTCACCTGAGCCCCCTCTTGATCCAACAATGTGCATGGGACCCTCGGCTGTCCCAGGTCTCTCTCCTTATTGGCTGAGACACAGCAGTGTCAATCACAGCCAGTGAACCAATTAGGAGAGGGCATGGGCTGTGGCTCTATGTATCTTATGGAGCATGCACCAGTGGCCCCATAGCTAATGGCTTACTATTGGTGGCACTGGCCAAGGGGGTGGGAGCCAGGAGCACTGGTGGGGGGAGCCGAGAAGAAGAGGATCGGGACTGCTCTGTGCCAAATCATTACACAGAGGCTCTGTGCTAAACCATTACACAGAGGCTCTGTGCAAAACCATTACACAGAGGCTCTGAGCAAAACCATTACACAGAGGCTCTGAGCAAAACCATTACACAGAGGCTCTGGGCAAAACCATTACACAGAGCAGGTAAGTATGACATGTTTTTATTTAAAGGGTAACTCCACTTTAGTGGGAAAAAATAGCAAATAAAGAAAAAATAATATGGCACATATAATTGCGACACTAATCATATTGTAATTGAATGTTAATAAAAATTACATTTCCTTTTCAATCTGCAGCCAATGTAATTTTCTGAGAATGCATAGCAATATGGCTACCTGGAGTTGTTCTGTACACAGAGCGAGTACTGACCACTCCCCAGAAACATCATTTACTGCTCATTTTCCCAGAAGTCTGTCTAAGATAAAAGTCAGATTTCAGGCATCCCCTGCAACACAAATGTCATTTTTGGTGAGATACTCTCAATAGGAACATGTCTAAAGGGGTGCAGGCCCAGCAGCTTTCATCATTAGTGCCCAGCAGGTGCACAGCTGACTGATAATTATGAAACCACTCCCATTAGACCCACTCAGAACAGAGGCACAGAGAAACACAGAGGGATTTTTTCAGAATAACAAAAGGTAGGAATTTGCTACAAAGTTTGTTATAATCCCTGCAATGTACATGGATCACCCAGAGGGGAATGTTTTTTTTTTTTTTCAACAAAAGTGGAGTTACTCTTTAAAACAAACAAAAAATATATATATATATATATATATAAAAAAAAAAAACTTTAGAATCACTTTGGGAAACCTAATTTTTTTTTTTAATTATGCAATCATGCAAAGTTAAAGCCAGGTGCCCTTTAAAAGAAAAATATTATATTTGCAGAAAAAAACACCCAGGTTTCATAGTACCTTCAATATTTATTTAAAATCTGTCCTTTGCTCTAAAGGAAACTGCCTCAATTCTGAAAATCTTATCAACCAAAAGCCTTCGAAAATATTTATCTTTCAGGAAAAAAAGGGCATTTAGCACACTGCACACCTAATAAATACCCAGACTTCAGGCTTTATGGAAATATTTCTGTTATGAGTACATGAATTAAATAGAAGTTCTGCTCTCGTAATGTTTGTTTTTGCAGAATTTAAAACTAGAGAGATTGAAAGCAGTTGAAACTGGCAGTTATTCTTTTGTTGCTCAGGCAGCTTATTGCTGAATTTCAATGACTATTCTCCTGCTTAAAGCTGAACTCTCTGCAGATATAAAATAAACAAATGAATGCAGCTCTGTAATCACTAAAACATCATTAAATATATTTTTTTTCAGGAGTGCAAGTATCTGAATATGACCTGGCATCAGCTTTTTGCAAGAAGCCAAAAAGTTATGCTGTAGTGAATACATTAAAAGAGTGCAGCACAACAAGAAAAAAGAAATGCCGTCAATGATATTATTATATATTATAAAATATTACCAAATTATCAAATATACCAGTGAGTCATATAGTATATTACAAATTATTAGATACACCAGTGAATCATACAATATATTACCCGACGTAATAAATAATCACACCAATTGCCCCAAGAGGGGACTATAAAATAAATCTTAAAAATCCAATTTATTGTCAATATGTGCAGTCCTTTAACCTCCCTGGCGGTATGATTCTGTCTGGAATTTTGTACCAAAAGCGGTACAATTATTTTGCATGAAAATTTGGCGTGTTATATTGTAGGCCTGTAATTCTTAGGAATAACTCACTTAAATCTGTCCAAACAAGAGTCTAGTAGACATCCCGGGTATGAAAAAGTTTAAAAAATGAAATCATAAATTATAATATAATAAATAACTAAAAATAATTATCAAAAATAATAATATAATAGTAATAAAATGTATGCAATAATGTAATCAAACCAAAAACGCAGAAATTTGCTCAGTTGCAGAATTGTCGATATCGTCACTTTCAGTTGCTGATGATAAATTTCCCCAAAAATCAGTATCACTCAATTCTGCAAATGATTCTTATTTACTATCGGTGTTTTCTAGCTGATCAAAAACCACTTTTGACGCAAAGGGACACTTTTTGGTTGCTATGGACATTCTCATGTTTCCAGGCAGAAAGAATGACATTTATTATATAGAAGTGCATGCAGGGCACTGGGCAAACCACTAGGGACAAAGGGGGTGTGAAATGTTTTCATACAGTAATGTAATCTATAAGATTACAGTGTACTGTATGTACTGTGTGTGTTTAACTTTTTGCATTTCCCGCCGGTCTCCGTTCCCGTGCGACGCGACGCTCGCAGGGAACGGAGCCCGGCACACAGGAATCATCTGGCCGCGGGGAGACACGCTGACACCGCGGGAGGACATCGCTGGATCCAGGGGACAAGGTGAGTAACATTGCCTGGATCCAGCGATGCAATCCCGAGTGTGGCTCGGGGTTACCGCTCTTGGTACTGAAATTCCACCCCGAGCCACACTCGGGAATACCGCCAGGGAGGTTAATCACTTCAGCCCCGGAAGGATTTCCCCCTTTAGTACCAGAGCCCTTTTTGCGATTCGGCACTGCGTCGCTTTAACTGAAAATTGCGCGGTCCTGCGAGGTTGTACCCAAACGAAATTTGCGTCCTTTTTTTCCCTCAAATAGAGCTTTCTTTTGGTGGTATTTGATCATCGCTGCGTCATTTCTGATCACCGCTATAAACAAAAGAAGAGCGACAATTTTGCAAAAAAACCCAAATTTCTTACTTTTTGCTAAAATACAAATCCAAAAAAAAAATATATAAAATAACATTTTTTTCATCGGTTTTGGCCGATTTATATTCTTCCTCATATTTGTGATAAAAAAATCGCAATCAGCGTTTATTGATTGGTTTGCGCAAAAGTGGTCACGTTTACGGATGATGAGAATTAATTTCTGGGGTTTTAATTTTTTTTTATTTTTTACTAGTAATGGCGTCGATCTGCAATTTTTAGTGGTACTGCGATTGCGGCGGCCATGTCGGAACATTTTGACACTTTTTTGGGACCATTGGCATTTATACAGCGATCAGTGCTATAAAAATGCACTGATTACTGTGTAAATGCCATTGGCAGTGAAGGGGTTAACCTGCAGGGGGTGCTCTAAGGGTTAACTGTGTTCCCTGGGCGTGTTCTAACTGTATTTAGGCTGCCCTAGCTGGGGAAGGGGAGTGATCACAGCTTCCATGTAGAGGAAGGCTGTGATCACAGCCCTTCCCCCCTCACGGAACGGAGGCCTGTGTTTACTTACATGGACCTCCGTTCTTTCACTCCGGGGGGGGCATCGGGGGTGGCCGGCGGAGATCGAATCCGCCGCACCCGCTCCCTGGCCCCCTCCCCGGACACAGTGAGCGCACGGGCGTGCCTCCGGCGGCGCGCGCGCGCTCACTGTGCGCGATCTCGCAGCCGCCATCAGATGACTGCGTTTTGCGCAGAGGAGCCATTCTGTCGCCGTCAATTGCCGATCAGTGGTCGGCAAGCGGTTAATTAACCCCTTGCCACCCAGGCCAATTCTGACACTTCTCTCCTACATGTAAAAGTGATCATTTTTTTGCTAGAAAATTGCTCAGAACCCCCAAACATTATATATGTTTTTTTTTAGCAGAGACCCTAGGGAATAAAATGGTGGTTGTTGCAAATCTTTATCTCACAAGATATTTGCGCAGCAATTTTTTTGGGAAATAAACTGTTTCATGCATTAATAAAAACCAAAACACTAAAGTTAGCCCAATTTGTTTTTGCCTAATGTGAAAGATGATGTTACGCTGAGTAAATAGATATCTAACATGTCACACTTTAAAATTGCGCACTGTCGTGGAATGGCCCCAAAATATGATACTTAAAAATCACGATAGGTGACGCTTTAAAATTTTTTACAGGCTACCTGTTTAGAGACACAGAGGAGATCTAGCACTAAAATTATTTCTCTCACTCTAACGTTCGCGGCGATACTTCACATGTGTGGTTTGAACACTGTTTACATATGTGGGCGTGGCCTACGAATGCGTTCACTTCTGCAAGCGAGCATGCGAGGACGGGGGTGCTTTAATTTTTTTCATGACTTGTATTCCTATTACAAGTAATGTAAACCTCCCTTGTAATAGGAAAAGGGCATGACAGGTCCTCTTTACAGCGAGATCTGGGGTCTATAAGTCCTCGCCTCTAGGCTGGGAAGTCTAAAATAGAAAAAAAAAACTATCTTGGCTTCCCACCTGAAGCAACGGCATTTTTTCAAATGCAGACTCATAACATTGTGTCCAGCCTCCGAAAGGTCATAGAGACTTCCGGGGGCCATCTGGCCAGCAGGATTCTCTATGGTGAACTTCCGGTGCTGGCAGATATCACCACTCAAAGTCTGCAATGTCATATGAAGTAGTTAAAGTCCATAAATATAAAGTGCACGATCCTCCGTTTGTGGCTGTTTTTATTTTGTGATTACCTCTTGTCCTCCACCACCTGTCACACAATCTGCTCACCCGGAGGAATTGACCTATGGTATCAGTAGATCACCAGGCGCTTTGTCCCCAAGTGGGAGTATTGCTCATCTCTTATGGATCTCTTCAGGTTCACAACTAGGACCACCTCCTCCTCCAAATACTGGGCTCAAGATACAGGCTAATATTTCACCAAACATAATTTTTTTCCCTCAAAAGCAATGAAAGGCCATCACCATGCAGTGAATTAAAACACCACTTTTATTAAAAAAAAAAACAAATAAAAATCACTCACAAGTAAAGTGCACTGTAATGCACGGCAGTATGTTCACATTAAGACATCAACATTACCCTCTTAACTGTATGTCATCGGCATCATTTCTGTGTAAAACCACCACCCATCAATTCTGCGTTTTCCATTATAATATCGTTGACTCCTCCCTAACGTGTTTCGTCGTAGATCACATGACCTCCTCAAGTGGGAAAGGCTTTCCCCTTGAGAAAGTCACGTGATCTTTCATGAAATGCGTTGGGACAGAGCTAATGATGTCATTACGGAGAATACATTGGTTCAAAGTTGTGCTACAGTGCTCATGTGCTGACAAGGGACGTGCTGATAGGAGGAGAGAGCCTTTCCCCTTGAGGAAGTCATGTGATCTGTGATGAAATACGTTGGGACAGAGTTAATGAAGTCATCCGCATTCCAGTATTCAGGGGGAGCTATCACATCATACAATGTCCAAACTGTAATCAGCAAAATACTTGGAGTCCCCCATTCTCATAGGAGAGGAGTGCTCTAATTTCACTGGCTACTTATTTGTTTAGAAATAAAGTGCACAATAAATGCTGGAATCATCTTGATCCTGACGCCATCCCCGCAAAAAAACCTGACCACACAGCCACCCCCTGCCCAGAATGTGGAACAAATATCTTATGCTACATTGAGCCCTGGTGCCAAAAAGGTTGGAGACCACTGACCTAGAGGCTTACCATTTAAGCATCAAATTAGGCTCTTAGAACATACTGAAAGGAGGAGAGAGCTGAGTGATGAATAGAAGGATAACCTCATCAGGATGATGATGTCCTTTCAATGTCCTATCAATTGGCGTATTTTGAGTTAAGTGGAGGTGCAGACCTGCTGTGTAGAATTGGTTCCTAGATCACAAAACTATAGATGCACAAAATTACAAATTAGTTGGCCAGTAAAACAGTACTCATATATACTGTGTGTATTTCAACAGAGGCTTTAGCTCACCTTCTATATCTATCTATCTATCTATCTATCTATCTATCTATCTATCTATCTATCTATCTATCTATCTATCTATCTATCTATCTATCTATCTCTCTCTCTATCTATCTGCCTTTATCTTTCTCATTATCTATAATGTGCAATATAGACAGTGCACTTTGCTTGTGCAGTTGTACTCTGCAGGGCATTCCCTCCAGAGCTTAGTAAATGAGAAGAAGCTCTGCTCACTTCCATCATCCAATCACGTGCAAGCAAAATGATTTCTACTCATTCATTTAGCTCTGGAGCAACTGCACTTGCAAAGTGCACAGTCTATTTACATTTAGTAAATCAACCCCGATGTCTACTTAAGTTCTTTAAAGGAACATCTGAATTAAACACTTCTAAAGCTTAATGTATGAACTTCTACTTAGCCTATGATGGCAGTTAAGAAGTGATGCTCTTTTAAAATACATTTAAAAGATCAATTGCCTGTCTTACAGGATAATTCTGCTGTAAAAGTGGGATTAAATATACATGACTCACACTAGTCTACAAAACAGAAGGCAAACATCGTGTTTGTTGAGATCAGCAGGCACCGAGTTCCTGCAGTGCTCTTATATATGAAAACATTTATTTAAACTTGGTGCTAAGGCATGTCACGGTGGTGAATACGTCATGAAGAATTACTTTTTTAGCCTTTCTGAAAACGCTGTGTTTGCGGAATCAGATGGGTCACGATGATCAATCTGGAAAAATGAGGAACACTGTGATGTATAAAAAGTCTATGTTTGCTCTGCACAGTTCACTCCTAGACCGGGATATATCTCACCAAAAGAAATATTAATAGAGAAGACAGCCCATCGTCTTTCACACTGCTAGAGCAGCGGGTCCTGCTAAAAATATTCTCCCTGATTCGACTAAAGGGTGTATGCATAGTGAATAATGGAGTGATCTGCATCTGATAACATAGATATGTGACCCCCAACTGTTAACACCAGCTATGCCATGACATACAAACATTGGAACTCCTGGAGACTCCAAAAAAAGCAAAGTGACTACCGGATGTTACTGCTGGTCTGTTAGTAATTAGGTTGGTTATGTCAGGATCAATGCTTACAATCATACAGAGAGTTGGAGCAGAAACCCAATTATATGGAGGTGGGGAGAGTATGATCTTTGCCCTCCAACATTTCTCTCTTGCCACTGAGGAGTAGCCTGGGCTGGTGATGGAGTGCCTGGAGTATACGTAGAGGGGTGGAGGTAGGGGCCAGCATGGCAATGCTTGTCCATGTATTTTATTGCTCATATGTTGACACCATTGCCCATTTGCTGTCCAGGGACCATCTCACCAACATCACCCATATACTGCTACTATTGCCCATTTGTTGCTCATATATTGCCATCTGTCATGGTTTAGCCCACAGTTTCCTGCCTGTGTATCCTTTCCTCCTTGCTGCAGTGGTTCTTTTAGACCTCTGATTCTTTTCAAATTTGTTGTTTGGTTTCTGTGCTCATCTATGGGCCTATTCTGTGGGTTTTTATTTCTTCTCTCCTATCACTTTTTGGCCTGTCTCCTAGTTTGCTTCCCTATATAAGACATGCTCAGGGCATCCTGTGCTGCCTTAGCAACTTTCTAGTTCTCTGAGCTTCTGTTTGCTTTTGTGTTTTCAGTGCCTGGCTTCCCATGTGCTGATCCCGTGCCGACCCCGGCTTCGTCTTCTGTTTGTGCTTGTCTGCCACCTGCCTTGGCCTTGGCTTGTTTCCAGTATCCTCTTCGGGTCTGCTGCCATCTTTACTCTACATATGTGAGTGGTCTCCAAATCATCAGCTGGGTGTACCTGGGATCGTGACCTGGTTCCAGCTTGCTGCATGTCCATCCCTACCATCAGGGGCCCTGGTGAAGAAGCAAGCTGGGGCTTAGACTCTGCATCCTGGGGAACCCTGGGTTGGAGTTGTACAAGGGCTCACTACCACAGAAACCTGACATCATAATTGCCAGTTTGTTGTGCACATATAGACAAGGTTTCTGGTGTGATGGCCATGTTTTTTGCTAGCACATTGCCGTAATTGCCCATTTATTGCCCACATATTGTCACAAGTGCCAACACAGATTACAAAGCAGAATTGGGAAAGCAAGCATGAAAGATCTAGAAAAGATCTACTGAATTGTATTGATGTGTCTATTAATTCAAAGTCCAGAATTTTCCAAGCTACTGTATGTTATTTTCTGTCACTCTCTATGGATGTAAATGCTAGACAATGAAGAAGCAAGACGGGGAAAGTATCTGTCTTTGAACATTGGTGTTGGCCAAGAATTCAACAAATACCTTGGACAGCAAGGAAAACCAACAAATGGATCCTTCAACAAATCAACCCTATTTTTTTATATAGATATGACAAATATTTGAGCGACATAAAAAATTGCAGCTACCATCTTACCATCTCTTTATTCTATGGGTCCTCTGCTTTCAAAACATATATAATCTTTTGGGGCATTAAATACATTTTCATGTAAACAATAAATGTGTATGTTAATATATGTGTGAAAAAAAGGGTTAAAGCAAGCTTCAGCTCTATGTAGGGGACATTAAATATATAACGGCAGTGCTGCTTGTCTCTTTATTCAAGCTGCTAGCAGCTATCAGAAGACTTTCTGCAAATTACAACACTGTTTGGAATTTGTTGAAAGCTGGCTAGCAGCTCTGTCTCATAAAGTGTCAGCAATCGCAAAAATGTTCTTGCAGCTACTTTATGCAAAGTTACTCCCCCTTATTTTGTGTTTTTTTACATTTCTTTCTAAAATCTGTCCTTAGATATTAAATACCTGGTCACCCTGATTAGTTTCTAGCTCTTCCTTATTAAAAATGGCAATACTATATCAGATGACCCTGAGTCTTCAGCGTTGCCACTCTCTCTGTGCATTCTCCAGTGCTGATGGACCTTAGCGGTTAAACTCCAAATCAATTGAGAATGATTTCCTGTCGTTTGAGGAAATTAAAATGTAGTCCTGTCCACATTCCTTCCTTCCCACCCAGTTCTCACCCATTCTAAACACCGATTGGCTCAGTGCTTTCTTATGGAAGTAAGTTACATGCTCTTCCCTACCAGAAGTACTTGGGTATTCCCATTGGCTCCATACTCCCACTATTGAAGAGAGTGGTAGAGGAGCAAAGGAAGGATGAGCATGTCCTGCTCGGGGGAATAAAGTAAACCTGTTGCTTTGTACTCCATAGGCAGAGCCCATCCCTGGGAAAATGTGGTCCTGCCTACATTCCCTCCTACCTACCCAGCTCTCACCCATTTCCATTTTTTTCTAACAACCGTATACTCACCTTAGTTCACTTTCATGTGACCATCCTGGATCATCTTGTTAATAGAAGCCATTGATCCACCACTGCAGTCTCACTGCTGCCCTTCCTCATGACATCACCACAACCATATAAGAGCTCTGCCAATAGGAAGCATCTACATAACCAAGGAGGGATGTGGACAATCAAGAAGGACCCTTTCGCTTCTTAGCAGTGGCGGTTGGTGCTAAATATTTCGGGGGAGTGGGAAGTAAGGCGGTGATCACTGCAAGCAACCCCCCACGGAAGACAGATGGCAGACGGGAAGATGGCAATTGCCGCAAGCAACCCACCCCGCATGGGAGACGGACAGCGAAAGGGGTGCCAGTGAGACTAACCTTAACATAGGAGGCAAGGGGAAAGAAGAGGCGGGCCATTGCTTCTCCTCCGGGCTGAACAGGAAGTGTGTCCTGAGACACAATTGGCCAGTGTGTCATGAGACACGATTGGGAGTCCTAAGACTCCCTGGCCAATCGGGTCTCAGGACCTGTTTCCTGATTGGCTGGGAGGAGAATCATACAGACAATAGTAAATATTAATTTGCTATTGTCACATAAGTGGGTGGGCTCGGGGGTACAGTGCTCTAGCAAGCCATACCGGGAGCTGGCCTGTTTATCTTGTGAGGTCAATACAAACATAACTCCATCTATCCATCCTTGGAGAGGTTCCCATGAGTCATTTATCCTAGGCTCATTGTTGTTGGCAATCTGGTAAGCCTCCAAATTTTTTTCGGTGGCGGTGTTTCACGTCCATTTGGGAATCGATCTAATGTACTTTTGCACCCATTGATCGTCTAATATGACTTTTTGAATTTTTATTCCATTATTAATTTCTTGTTATTTATATTATATATATTTTGTGTAACTTTTGCATTATTGCCACATGCACGTTATCATTACTGTGATGTTGTATATATAGAGGTACTTCCCTTTGTATATATAATTCAGATTATTGGGAGTTAAGCCTTATGGTGAAGTCCTTTTCTTTTACTTCAGATTTTGTTTTTTCATTACCTTATTCCATATATTTTTTCACTGTATGCACTTTAAAGTTTATGGTGCACTACAATATAGTCTATAATAAGCGCTGCACTTTAACCGCTAAATAATGATTCATGATCCAATAAGATTTCATATATATACACATTATCCAGTATGTCCTATAACCTTATTACTCCCTTTCATGGTTATGAAAAAATGTTGAACATGATGGCAAGAATTTCATATTAAATATTATAAATCAATGATTATCATAAAAATATTTAACAATTGGTGTACAATACACGGCAGCTGGTAGCTCAACGTGTTTCGTGACTTTTAATCACTCTTCGGGAGCAAGTCCATAGTATTTGTCTATAATAAAAAATATATGTATATGCATCTTAAATAATCCAACATAATCAAAAAATAAATAGAGTGGAGTTGTGGGACACCCCTATTGCATATTACTTACAGGAAAATCAAATGTGCTGGAGGTAGGGTGCCAGAGACTGCAAGCCAAACAGGGACATCATCTCCAGGAAAAAATACTCCTCCTAGCACAAAGCTTCCACCCCTCAAATTTCCCCTCTGAGTACACAATTTCTCTGCCCCCCACTCCAAATTCCCCTCCTAGCACAAATATCCCTGCAATCATCCCTATTAGCACAAATCCCCTCTCCCCTCCACCATATCACCTCTTCTAGCACAAACCCCCTCAAATCATCCCTCATAGCACAAATCCTCTTCTCCCTTTCCCCTCCCAACACAAAATCCCCCTAAATCACCACTCCTAGCTCACACACCCAAATTTCCCCTCCTAGACCAATTCTTACCCCCCTTGCTGCCCCCCCAAATTCCTCCTCCCAACACACCCCTCCTCAATCTCCTCACAGTGCCCCCCACCCACCTCACGTGATACCATAGTGCCCTGGGCAGCCGCCCCTCCTGCCCACCCCTTGTCCTGGCCCTGACTGCATTGGATTCAACTTCTGTGTCTTGTTGAAGAGTTAAGCTGCCTGTGGATGGTGCCAAATCAGCAGGTGATCATACTGTGTCAACAGACTGGGTCTAAGAAGGTATGTCAGTGCATAAAGTAGCATCTGGAATAGAACATTCCATGTGATGGAAATCCCCACTGAAGTTATATTTACTACAGAATCTTCTTAGCATAGGAAAACAGTTTCTAGGAATGGATGGCTCTGCCGGTTTAAGCACTTCATCCCCCTTTTTGTCATTATTATACCTCTAATATAAACACTGAGGCTTTGCAGGCTCCATTAAAAGCTAATGTCTACAAGAAGCTTATTTATCTATATTATATGCGCCTTTTCAGAAAATCCTCTAACTTTTCCCTCTCTGTCTGGCTTGGCATGTGCTGACAGAATTTCCTTCCAGCAGGAGATTACGTGTGAAAAAAAAAGAAAAAAAAATGAAAACGTGCGCAGTGTCTTTCATTAGCAAATATTTATAGCATTGTCACAGCGGCTCCGTACATTAGGAGAAATAAACAGTGAATTAAGAAGGCAATCGCTATATAATTATGATGGCTGTAGAAACAACAGTGGTTTATTATGGTCATTCGTATATTAATATTGTGCTCCTTTACATTTGGCCTAGTTGTATATTTTGGGAGTTTATGAAACTTTAAATAGCTGCTTTGGTTTATAATAATGAGCTTAATGGCCAATTCCACCTAAAAATAATATTTCAGATCTGAATAGATCTGAATAGTCATCGGTGATTTACACGTCCATGTCTTTATGGACCTTGCTTTGTGCACTGGTCCAAATCATTTCGTGGAAGGGGGATTATGGCGTAGGGTTGTTTTTCAAGGGTTGGGCTTGGCCCCTTAGTTCCAGTGAAGGGAACTCTTAAGGTGTCAGCATACCAAGACATTTTGGACAATTTCATGCTCCCAACTTAGTTTGGGGATGGCCCCTTCCTGTTCCAACATGACTGCACACCAGTGCACAAAGCAAGGTCCATAAAGACATGGATGAGTGAGTTTGGGTGGAGGAACTTGACTGGCCTGCAAAGAGCCCTGAGGAATTAGAGCAGAGACTGCGAGCCAGGCCTTCTCGTCCAACATCAGTGCCTGGCCTCACAAATGCGTTTCTGGAAGAAAGGTCAAACATTCTTATAGACACACTCCTACCTTGTGGACAGCCTTCCCAGAACAGTTGAAGCTGTTATAGCTGCAGAGGGTGGGCCAACTCAATATTGAACCCAACAGACTAAGACTGAGATGTCATTAAAGTTCATGTGCGTGTAAAGGCAGGAGTCCCAATACTTTTGGTAATACAGAGTAAGTAGCAATTCATGGATGGAATTCAAATGCTCACAATATCTGAACCCAAATCATGTGGCCATAAATTCAAGCAAGACAACAGATTTAAGTATTATTTTTGATGACCACAATGCATAACCATTGGTGGCCATACATCTCTTCTAATAGAAAAAATTGATCTACAGTTGACAACCCAATCAATCGATATGCCGCACTGGGAAGTGGATTTTGATCAATAGTTAATATACCATTGTAACTTACAAAGAAAAGCTATCAATCACATCTCTTTTTCCACCATATAATCCCATAATCTGATCAATCGAAATATGATCATCTTCATGAGCAAACTATATCAGTGCTGCAAATCGATGCAAAACGGTCAGTAATAAATGTTATAGCTGCAAAGAGTGGGCCAACTCAATATTGAAACTTATGGACTAAGACTGGGATGGCATTAAAGTTCATGTACGTGTAAAGGCAATACTTTTGACAATATAATGTATCTCCAGAGGCAACATATCTGACCAGTGCCAGTGGCAAAAATGTGACTACATTTTGCATCAGCTGCCTTTCCTTACCTAAACTTCTATAATGAAAAATTAAGAAATGATAGGCTAATGCAGGGGGAGAGGTATAGACCTAACATACCATGTAGAAATAATGTTAAAAGAAATGTATTTATTTTGTTCGGGGCTATTTTTTTAAATTCAGGGATATGTGAAGTACTGTAAAAAGAAAATAATAATAACATTGTAGGCATTACTATTTCTAGACAGGGTTCAACACCTCAAGCTTAAATTTGCACACACAGTAGAATTAGCAGTGTTGATTTCTTTATGCCCCTCTCTTCCATCATACACTCTGCCTGTTCAGTTCATATGGAACCATACAAAGTCTGAATTACAGTCCAAATTTTTTTTTAGGAAATTCAGAGTCATGGGTGTGGTCTGTATTAACAATGTATATGCAAAATAAAAATGTTATTTACGCGTTACAAAAAAAACATAAAAAAGTTTAAAATGTATCAATTTAAAAACATTATTGTAATAATGTGGCTTCAAGCCATTATAGTTTCCCTTTAATCCACCATTATTAGATTCTGGCATTTTTCTTACATTGATTTTGGTGACTTTATAAGAACTTGTGTGTGAGATTCGGCAGCCAAATGTATGCATGCTTTAGAGTCCATATTGGGAGGAAGCCAATCAGGCTATCTATATGTTTCTGGATTGGATACAATGAGAACACTTAATGCCTTGGTGGGGTACAAACCCAACACAGAGTATTGCTTAACCCTAGTACTTACTATATAAGATCCTGCGTTTTAGGATATTCTATCCAACAGTTTTTAATATATTTTTAATATATTATTATTATTATTATTAATATATGAATACAGTTTTCAGGCGACTGCCATCATTTCATTGTGTACCTAGATTGCTCCTGTGACATGGTTTTCTGTGTTGGTGATGTTGAAAGAGAATTCTTGGAACTGACTATACTTGCTTATTACCAGGTTTAATGGATTTCAAAGGATGGAAACTTCAGGAAGCTAACCTGCCATTAGGATATACAGGTACATGAAAGCAAAGATTAACTGTCTCTTAGTATACTGCCCTGCATTATTATTTATGAGTTCTACCACTTCATACCATATATGTGTCGAAAAGTAGGGTTGAGAAAACCGGTCTACAGGGACCAACACATACAGTATATCATGTGAAATGGTTCCTAATAGAATTTACAGCTATGTATGTAAAAACATTCACATACGAGCAGAAATTGAGATATTTAACCAGTGTATTTCACTTCTTTTTTTTTTTACAAGTAGAAAATATTTATTGAAAAAAAGTTAAATCAGATACAAGTAATACAGCACATTGTTGTACAGTAAAACAACAAAGGAGATACAAGTATAGACCATCTGAACCATCATGCATAATGTTTTGGAGGACTGTACCCAGAAAGGTTCGACATGTATTTAGCTATAAAAAATATTTGAGGCCTATAATACAAATATGAAGGAGGCAGTCCACACAGGGGATTACAAAGTGATATCAGGACATTCACGAGGCTACAAGAAGATAGAGAAGGAGAGGATAGAGGGATAGGAGATGGAAGGGAGAGGACACACAGGGCAAAAGAGGTGGGGAGAAGACTCAAGGGAGAGGAAAGGGGAGAAGGTAGTCAACAGAAGAGGAGTGTCATGATATTCACTAACTGAAGTGCCAGTATATTTTCCCAATTTGTGTTATCCTGAACCCTAGGAGTCTATGCAGGTGGATCATATCTTATTAAATTTCTTGGGGTAGATCCTACTCGCATAACTTATACATTGGTAAACCGTTATCAATAGCAGCACACCATGAAGCCAAAGTAGGGGGGTAAGTTGACTTCCACTTGAAAACATAATAACCTAAATCCATCCTGTCCCAACAAAAGTATTTTGGGGTCTAAGCTGAGGGTTGAATCAGACAGCCTATTAAGGTCAGCTACCCCCGCCATCCAGAAAGGCCTAATGGAGGGGCATGTGCATACCATATTTCGAAAGGAGCCTACAGGGGAGTGTATTTAAACTTTAGCATTAGGGTTCGTTAACAAAAGCACACTAATGTGCATGGTTTTCTGTGTTGATGATGTTGAAAGAGAATTCATGGAACTGACTATACTTGCTTATTACCAGGTTTAATGAATTTCAAGGGATGGAAACTTCAGGACGCTAACCTGCCATTAGTGATATACAAGTACATGAAAACAAAGATTAACTGTCTCTTAGTATACTGCCCTGCATTATTATTTATGAATTCTACTGCTTACATACCATATATGTGTCAAAAAGTAGGGTTGAGTAAACCGTCTATAGGGACCAACACATAAATCATGTGAAATGGTTCCTAAAAGAATTTACAGCTATGTATGTAAAAACATCCACATACGAGCAGAAATTGAGATATTTAACCAGTGTATTTCACTTCTTTTTTTTTTACAAGTAGAAAATATTTATTGAACAAAAGGTAAGTCAGATATAAGCAATACAGCACATTGTCGTACAGTAAAACAACAAAGGAGATACAAGTATAGACCATCTGAACCATCATGCATAATGTTTTTGGAGAGGACTGTACCCAGAAAGGTTCAACATGTATTTAGAAAAAGATGATGAGCTATAAAAAAAATGTATATATATATATTTGAGGCCTATAATACAAATACGAAGGAGGCAGTCTGCACAGGAGATTACAAAGTGATATCAGGCTACAAGAAAATAGAGAAGGAGAGGATAGGGGGATAGGGGATGGAAGGGAGAGGACACACAGAGCAAAAGAGATAGGGGGAAGACGCAAGGGGTAGGAAAGGGGAGAAGGTAGTCACAGAAGAGGAGTGTCATGATATTCACTAACTGAAGTGCCAGTATATTTTCCCAGTTCATGTTAACCTGAACACGAGGAGTCTATCCAGGAGGAGCATATTTTATTGAATTTCTTGGGGCAGTTCCTACTGGCATAATTTATACATTGGTAAACTGTTATCAATAGCAGCACACCATGAAACCAAAGTAGGGGGGGTTAGTTGACTTTCAATTGAAAACATAACAACCTAAATCCATCCTGTCCAAGATACCCAACAAAAGTATTTTGGGGTCTAAGCTGAGGGTTGAATGAGACAGCCCATTAAGGTCAGCTGCCATCGCCATCCAGAAAGGTCTAATGGAGTGGCATGTCCATACCATATGTAGAAAGGAGCCTACGGAGGAGTGTATTCAAACATTTTCATTAGATTGCATTAACAAAAGCACACTAATGTGCATAACTTTCTGTGTTGGTGACGTTGAAAGAGAATTATTGGAACTTATTATACTTTATATTACTGTACACAATTGCCAGGTTTAATGTATTTCAAAGGATGGAAACTTGACTGCTACATGATTTATTTATTTATCTATTTCTTTTTTAAATTGTTATTTATTACATTTTGATGACAACTACAATTAGATAAACCCACAGTGGCTGAAAAGGTGACAATGTGTTACCATAGGACTCCTAGACAAGAAACATATCAAGGACGTAGTATACATTTTGAGGTTGCCTGCTGTTTTAGTGCATTCAGGTATCATTTACTGTGGCATGTGTTTGGTCTTGCATTGCATCAGTACATAGTGTAATGAATAAGTATGATTATGCCCTGTGTGTTATAAACAACCTGCTCTTCGATCACTAGGTAGCATAATTAGGGCTTGTTTTGACATGCTTTGGGCCACAACTGCAACATTCTTTTGACATCAGTAGAGTGGAGCATGGTGTATTGGCGAGCAGAGAACATGCAGAGGCCAGGATAAGACTGAAGAATGTATTAGGAGTTCCAACAATGTACAATTAGGCCCGATGGGTAGGCACAGCTGTCCAGAATCACTTACGAAACTGTAGCAGAGGAGTATATCCTGAGATGATGCGGATAGCTTCTGCAATGAGGAGCAGGAATGCATCCTGGCTATACCACACCCAAATGGGATGATTCCTAAGTAATGAAAGTGTAGTCCCTGCACATTCCTTACTGCTTTTGAACTGCTCCCTGATGCTATGCGCTGTTCCTGCCAGCCGGGGATGCTGTTCCTACACTAGCCATTCGCCCAAAGCGTGCCAAACCCAACAACCAGAGTGTTAAATAGACTCTGCCCTGTCCCAAGATGGCTTCTGAGGTCACATGGGGCTCCAGCGTCCAATCAGATAACTATCTCCCTAGTGACTGCTGGAAGTCATAGAAGAACCAAGTTCATCACGGGTTTCATCCCCTACTGCATTGCCACTTTAGTCGAGCACCACCTACAGTGGGGAGTGCGGACTACACCTGCCTACAGGCTGGCACTAGCACAAGGGGCACTTCTCATCCAGTGTATGTATAGTCCCGTGTGCTGATTTTATAAAAATGCAACTAAACGCAAGCTTTTAGGCAGGTATACACTTGTCATGATTTAGTATGGTTGTCTCCATGATCATAGACAATTTCAACAGAACAGGAACTATTGACATCAAGCTGATCAAGTGCACGAGATAAATTTTAAGAAACCAATTAGTGCTCTTAAAGTATACCTGTCAATGGAAATGAATTAAAAGTGCAGCAGGTTTTGATAGTTGCAATTTTTAAGTTCATTCAGTCCATATTAAAAATCGGTGGGAGTACCTAATCAGCCCAAAAACCAAGAGCACCTTGTGCTATGCTAATTTTCAACATTGGTGTGAGTTCTGGAATCACAGATATTGGGGGAAGGAGGAGTGGACGTGAAATTAACCTTTTTCCACTTAAGTTGGGAATTGCATGACGAAGCTGAATTTATGCAAAGTCTCAGCCACTGAGATTGGTCCTGTTCTGATCACCTCTCTATTAATGCTTTTAATGTGAAGCGTGTACTTAATAACAAGGTTCAGGTTCTGATAAGGGAAGGTGAACATTTACAGGAAAAGCTGAGAATATCATAAAGTTTCAACGGTCTACAACTCCGGATCTACACATCATTCTAACATGTAGTGGTTTTGGACAGTTTTACACCTTTGATTAACCTAGAACATCCCATATTCAACAAAGACGTTCCTGGCACCCACAAAAATGATGCCTCCCTTTAATCCACTGTAGAAGTCTGCCATGTTACTGCTATCACAAAACAAATGAGAAAACCTTTATGGCCATCACTGGCAGGGGTCTAGGATGCAGGGGTCTAAGATGCAGTTTATATGTTGGGTCTTTTAGGTTACAGGAGATCAATTGTAGGCGACTTGCCAACAAGGCAGTTTCACCCCATTCCTGCCCAGGCCAATTTTCAGCTTTCAGTGCTGTCACATTTTGAAAGACAATTGCGCAGTAATGCAACGCTGCACCCAAACAACATTTTTATAATTTTTTTTAGACAGATAGAGCTTTCTTTGGGGGGGGGGGGGGGGGGGG
>BLSH010340014.1:153681-166829 GCA_018402905.1 Glandirana rugosa
TTAATCACTACTGTTTTTTTTATTTTTTGCTAAACAAACGAAAAAAAGACAGAAAATGTTTGAAAAAAAAGTAGTTCATAGTTTCTGTTATAAAATTTTGTAAATAAATACTTTTTCTTCTTCGCTGATGTGCACTGATACGGCTGCACTGATATGCAGCACTGATGGGCACTGATGGGTTTCACTGATGGGCACTGATGGGTGGCACTGATAAGGCAGCACTGTTGGGCAGCACTGATAGGCGGCACTGATAAGAAGCACTGAGGGCACTTATAGGCGGTACTGATTGGCACTGACAGGTATCACTGATGGACACTGATTAGCAGCACTGGTAGGCACAGATTGGCAGCACTGGTGGGCACTGTTGGGGCTGCACTGATAATCAGAACACCGATGATCAGTGCCCTGATTGTCAGTGCAGATGTCCCCTGTGTGGATTTGCCTGTTTTCCTCATGTGTTGTCAGCGGGCAGTATTGCCGATACCTGGCAAATCCTATTTACATCTGTGATCAGCTGTGACTGGGAATATGGTAAAGAGCCCCCGTGATTGGCTCTTTACCCTGATCTGTGATCACTGCGTGCAAAGGACGCAGTGATCACAGATCACTGCCGATTCGCGCCGCAGGGGGCATGCAGGCAGCGTAAGCATGGGGGGACATCATATGACGGCCTCCCCGCAAGATTCAACCTCACTGTAGCCTTCATTTAGCTATAGCGCGGTTTGCGAAGGTTAAAGATTAAAGTAGAAGTTGAGGCTGTAAAACATCCTACCTTTTAAATGCTGCCTCCCCATTGACAAACATACATTTTAGCATAGATCCCAAAGTAAATACCTATATCCATATTGTCCTCTGTGGTCATACAACCGTGACCTCTATGTTATGTGGAGGTCGGACAACGAAGCTGAATAAAAGAGAGCAGCGACATTACCTGCTTTACAACCACTTTAATGCAGAGAATGCATTAAGGTAAAAAAAAACTTTTAGACTTTATATCCACTTTAACCCCCAGATATTCAGCCTCAGCATGCTCCCAGCACAGAGATGGGGGTCTCACCAAGAGCCCCAAGTCTCGTACTTATGATCGGGACCCAAGACTCCTGGTTCCCATTTACCTAAACACTGTGATAGTCTCTGTTTGGCTATCACAGTAATTAGTTCCTGTATAGCCCCCCATGTGTGCTCTCTGTCTTCTGATGGACATATGCAGAGAATTGGCGGTCATGGGACTTTAAATGAGGCGAGTCAAGAACATGATGTAAACATATGCAAAAATATTAAATATAAATTCATTTATTGTACACAATGAAAACACATGATTGTACGTAGCAGCAAATGCAGTAGATAAATCAATAACATGGAGAAAACATAAAAAGCTGACAATAATCAAAATAATTTGGTGATGTAAAAATATGATATCATAATACAGACAGATGTACAGTGACAATGAGCTATAGCATGGCGCCTGCTCTAGAATAAAAATACTCTACGCGTTTCAAGGATCCCGCCTCTCGTCAGGAGTATCATGTGAAATTGGTCTATGGGTATGGATATACAAAAAATATATTAGCGCTTTCCTTATGAAAAACAAAAGCGAGGGGTCATAAGTAGAATGATATGAAATATTTTTTATATGTCAGCTTAATGGCCCAAAGAGTGACAGTAAGACAACGACATTCACTGCAGTGTCAGTCCCAGGGCCTTGTCTTCTGACGGAGAGAAAGATACATTGTAAGGGAGAAAGTTGTAAAGAAAAAAGATGTAAAAATAAAGAAAAAAAAATAGCTAGTTCAAGGTTTGATCTAGGTCAGTACCAGGGTAAGTGTTGCGATTGAGGTAAGGATCAAGGGTCAAGGTCAAGTAAGCCTAAATATCTCCTAAACTTGCATTGTTTAGGGGGTATTTACTGTATACTGCGCCGATTACATCATTGGCGCATGCGCTCTGAAGAAACGGTCACCGGTGCCCTTTATTCAGAGCCTGTGTCATGACCAACGGCTCCTGCGGAGTGATGTCATTGCGGAGCCTGCGAACCTGGAACAAACACCGGGGAAAATGTCAGCCATCTCAGCGGTGTGCAGACGCCGTTGGAGGGTTTCGTTCCAAGGTAAGTATTTCATAATGAACTAGTATGAGATGCATACTAGCTCATTATGCCTTTGTCTTAAATATTTTTTTTTTTTAAGTCCAGGGTTTACAACCTCTTTAATAATAATAAAGTTGACCATTGAGCATTTTTTCACCTAACTGCAATAAAAAAAAAAGTTAAATAGAGTATTTAGTTAAAAAAGCTGCACAAATGGAAAGCTTTATATGTCTTTAAAAAAACGAAAAAAAAAAATACACATGCAATTTAGTCATTTATTGTAAAAAAAAAAGCAGCATACTGACGCCACTAAATTTTGTCTCATGGCACCCATTACCTCTCATCATGGGGGAGTTTATTAAGGTATCAAAACAAGAAAATAGAGAAAATAACAGGATCTGATCTGTGACACAAACAAGCCTTCTCCCAGCTCAGATGATGAATCTAGATGAAGAATGCTTTATGTTCTTCCATGAAACACTCATGTGTACATAATTGTCAGACTCTGCACTGGGTTGAATGATTCCCATTACATTCTATGCTTCATTCACCATGGGATAAACAGAATGCGAGTAAAACACACCATGATAGAATGAACTAGTATTACGTCGGAAAAAAATAGACACTCGCATATGCCAGTGAAGCTTACTGACCCCTGTCTGATTTCCAGAGCATACATATTATCCATCCTGAGAGCACTTGATTGGCAAGGTACAAAGCTAGGAGGGGCAGTTGGTTTCTCAGATGTTGACACAGGACTGATGGATTCGGCAGGGTTACTGTTGGCTTACGGTAAAGTGAATATGTGATTCCTGAGGTTATTTTAAAGCCAAACTCCAGGCAAACTGTTAAAGCTGAATTCTGGGTATGGATATTTTGAAATAACCATACATGGACCAATAAAGCTATGCATATACCATACCTGGCTGATCCGCTTGGAAGCTGGAAATGTCCACTACCAGTGCAAATGCCATTGGAAGATCAGTTTGTATTTTTTCAATGATTGCATAGGGTGGACCAATGGGCCAAGCTGGACCAATGTGCCGATGAACCAAGCTGGACCAAGTTCCCAATGGTCAAAGCTGGATCAATGTATCACTGGACCAAGCTGGACCAATGTATCAATGAACCAAGCTGGACCAATGGACCAAGTTCCCAATGGACCAATGTATAAATAAACTAAGCTAGGCCAATGTACCGATACACCGAGCTGGACTAATGCACCAATGGACCAAGCTGGACTAATGCACCAATGGACCAAGCTGGACTAATGTGCCAATGGACCAAGCTGGATCAATGTATCAATGGACCAAGCTGGCTCAATGTATCAATGGATCAAGCTGGACCAGTGTACCAATGAACCAATAGACCAAGCTAGGCCATTGTACCAATAGACCAAGCTAGACCAATGTACCAATAGACCAAGCTAGACCAATGTGCTAATAGACAGAGCTGGATCAATGCACCAATGGACCAAGCTGGACTAATGTACCAATGGATCAAGCTGGATTAATGTATCAATGGACCAAGCTAGACTAATGCACCAATGGACCAAGCTGGACTAATGCACCAATGGACCAAGCTGAACTAATGTGCCAATGGACCAAGCTGGATCAATGTATCAATGGACCAAGCTGGATCAATGTATCATTGGATTAAGCTGGACCAGTGTACCAATGAACCAATAGACCAAGCTAGGCCATTGTACCAATAGACCAAGCTAGACCAATGTACCAATAGACTAAGCTAGACCAATGTGCTAATAGACAGAACTGGATCAATGCACCAATGGACCAAGCTGTACTAATGTACCAATGGATCAAGCTGGATTAATGTATCAATGGACCAAACTGGACCAATGTACCAATGAAACAATAGACTAATGCACCAATGGACCAAGCTGAACTAATGTGCCAATTTACCAAGCTGGATCAATGTATCAATGGACCAAGCTGGATCAATGTATCAATGGATCAAGCTAGACCAGTGTATCAATGAACCAATAGACCAAGCTAGGCCATTGTACCAATAGACCAAGCTAGACCAATGTACCAATAGACCAATCTAGACCAATGTACCAATAGTCCAAGCTGGAGTAATGTACCAATGAACCAAGCTAGACTAATGGACCAAGCTGGACCACTGTAACAAATAAATCAAGCTGGACAAAAGTGCCAATGGACCAAGCTGAACCCAGTTCCCAATGGACCAAGCTGAACCAAGTTCCCAATGCACCAAGGTGGACCAATGTAACAATGAACCAAGCTGATGGAATGCATATATGGGAACAGCTTTACTTAAGAAAGGAGTTTTATTTCTGTCCATCCAGTCCTGAGATTTACACAGTCTGCCAGACATCATAACCCTGTCTAGCAGGGCAGGAGGCCTGATTTTGCTTTATTGAAGAGTTGACACTAAGGCCTCATACACACGGGCGTTTGCAGAAAAATAAGCAAAAAGCCGGGCCTGACGTCACATCCATCGCATCACAGCCCCGCCCCAGGATGTGACATCATGTGGGTGGGGCTGATGATGACGTCATCGTGTGGCCCCGCCCCATGCCAATATAAGGCAACCGCACAGCACGGACCCGGCATTCGAGTGGAAGAGAGCGACGAGTCAACAGCTCCAGAAGAAGGGGAAGAAGAAGAAGAAGGAGAAGAAGCAGCGGTGGGAGAAGGTAGCCGGGGAGACAGCAGCAAAAGAGCTGAAGAACCCCGCAGAAGACCCGCAAAAGACCCCTCAGAAGACAGAAGACCCCGCAAAAGAGCCGAAGAAAGAAGAGAGGGGAGAAGATGCCGGAGCGGATTTAATAAAATATTTTAAAAAGCTGTGTCGTGTTTTTTTTTGTACACTTTTTCCCCCCAGGTATATGGGTAGGGGTACGATGTACCCCATACTCATTTACATAGGGTGGGGGGCCCGGCATCTGGGGGCCCCCTTGTTAAAGGGGGCTTCCAGATTCCGATAAGCCCCCGCCCGCAGACCCCGACAACCAACGGCCAGGGACAAGGTGCTTTGGGGTGGGGGGCGCAGTGCCCCTGCCCCAAAGCACCCATACTCCCCATGTTGAGGGCATGCGGCCTGGTACGGTCCAGGGGGGGGGCTCTTGCTCGTCCCCAACCCCTTTCCTGGCCTGCCAGGCTGCGTGCTCGGATAAGGGTCTGGTATGGATTTTGGGGGGGACCCTACGCCGTTTTTTTCTGCGTGGGGGCTCCTCTTAAAATCCCTGCCAGATCGAAGAGCCTGGTATGCTCTGGGGGGGGACCCCACGCAATTTTTTTGCGGGGGTTCCCCTTTAAGACACGGCACACAAGTCGCGCCGCAAGTCTGATCACCGCGATCCGACTTCTGGTGCGGCTTCTATTCAAATCAATGGGCTCCCTAGGGAACCATTGATTTTGAATAGAGGCAGAAAACGCCGCAAAAAGCTGGCGTGAAAAAACGTCCATTGACGTCAATGCAAAACGCCAAGCAAAACGTCAGTTTTTTCCCCTGATGTCAGGCCCGGCGTTTTGCTTATTTTTCTGCAAACGCCCATGTGTATGGGGCCTTAGAAGTCTGTGACTGGACAGTAAAAAGGGTAGCAGAAGACTGATGAGCCATATCTCTGTCACTCTAGTCTCTCCTCCTATCAGCATCCCCATTGTAAGAACATGTGCATTGCAGCACATGTGAATGTTTTTTTGTGTGCTGATTCTTCCTCCCACAATCTGTGCCTTGGTATCAGCCTCTTGAAATCCCCAGGGGATTTCAAGAGGCTGATACCAAGTCAAATTCACGTACTTACACTGCTTGTGCTTATAACAATATATATAAAGGTGTATTAATAAACACAGAGCTGCATTCATTTGTGTTTTTGTATATTATTACATTTCAGTTTTAATGTGGGGCATTCAAGTGTTAAAGTTAAAGTGGGCCTAGCACCCTATTTTGTTTTATTTTATAATAGCATGTATGCTAAGTGCAACATTTCCAGGTAGCTACTACCTCTCACAAAGATCACAGTACTCCCCCTGACAATGCCTTCATCTGCTCATCTTTCCAGAAGAATGGATTGCTTCATTTGATTTTTAAAGTGTGAATATAGGCAATATAAAAGCACTCATTAAATCCATGTATTCATTAAAACAAATGTTACCTTACAAAAGGGACCCAATAGCCGTAACATATTTTCCAAAGGGTTTAGACTTGATTTAGATTGGATTTGAGCAAACTGAGTCGATCGGCCATGATGAAAGATTACTGACCGTTTTACATTGATCTGCAGCACTGATATAGTTTCTTCATGAAGATGATCATATTTTGATTGATCAGATTATGGGATTATATGATGGAAAAAGAGATGTGATTGACAGTTTGCATTTGTAAGTTACAATGGTATCTTAAAGCGGTTGTATCCCCAGGTACCCATAAAAAAACCTGCAAGACAAAGGCATAATGAGCCAGTATGCACCGCATACTAGCTCATTATGAAATACTCACCTTAGGACGAAGATCCATCAGGGCTTCTCGGTCCCTGCAGAGGGAGCTTTCATGTTTCCTCTGGGGATCCTTCCGGGTACGCGGCTCCGACACTGTAAGTGACCGGAGCCGCGAGACGTCACTCCCGTCTTTTCGGCAAGGCTTCCCGGCAAGGTCCGGAGCTTTGCGCTGGGCCTTCGCTGGGACATCACTGCACATGCGCCGTGACGTCAGTGGCTGCTTAATATCTCATTTTACCTACAGGTAAGCCGTATTATAGGCTTACCCGTAGGTAAAAATTACATTTTACGGGATACAACCGATTTAACTATCGATCCAAATCCACTTCCCCATGTGGCATATCGGTTTATTGGGTTGTCAACTTTAGATCATTTTTTTTTTCTATTGGAAGAGATGTATGGCCACCATTGGTTATGCATACAGGTCAAAGATTATACTCAAATCTGTTACCTTGCTTGCATGTATGGACAAATGATTTGGGTTCAGATATTCTGAGTATTTGAACTCCATCAATGAATTTCTACTTACACTATATTACCAAAAGTATTGGGACGCCTGCCTTTACACGCACATGAAATAGCTTCCCAGTCTTAGTCGGTAAGGTTCAATATTGAGTTGACCCACCCTTTGCAGCTATAACGGCTTCAACTCTTCTGGGAAGGCTGTCCACAAGGTTTGGGAGTGTGCCTATGGGAATGTTTGACCATTCTTTCAGAAGCGCATTTGTGAGGTCAGGCACTGATGTGGATGAAAAGGTCTGGCTTGCAGTCTCCGCTCTAATTCATCCCAAAGGTGTTGTATCGGGACTCTTTACAGGCCAATCAAGTTCCTTCACCCCAAACTCACTTATCCATGTCTTTATGAGCCTAACTTTGTGCACTGGTCCAAATCATTTGGTGGAGGGGGGATTATGGTGTGGGGTTGTTTTTCAGGGATTGGGCTTGGCCGGCCCCTTAGTTCCAGTGAAGGGAACTCTTAAGGCATCAGCATACCAAGACATTTTGGACAATTTCATGCTCCCAACTTTGTGGGAACAGTTTGGGGATGGCCCCTTCCTGTTCCAACATGACTGTGCACCAGTGCACAAAGCAAGGTCCATAAAGACATGAATGAGCAAGTTTGGGGAGGAGGAACTTGACTGGCCTGCAGAGTACTGACCTCAACCCAATCACCAACACCTTCGGGATGAATTCGAGTGGAGACTGCAAGCCAGGCCTTCTTGTCCACATCAGTAACTGACCTCACAAATGTGCTTCTGGAAGAATGGTCAAACATTCCCATAGACACTCCTAAACCTTGTGGACAGCCTTCCCATAAGAGTTGAAGCTGCTATAGCTGCAAAGGGTGGGCCAACTCAATATTGAACCCTACAGACTAAGACTGGGATGTCATTAAAGTTCATGTGAGTGTAAAGGCAGGCGTCCCAATATTTTTGGTAATATAGTGTATATTAAGCCCCATTATGAGTCTGGAGACATTGATCATTACATCGCTGCACATAGCAAGATCAGCGATCCGCTGCATTCCGTTACCTGACATTTTTCCCAGTGGCGTTCCATGATTCCTCCCTGATATGCTCATGTCACTGCACATCAGAACCTGGAAGGATTGCCTTTCACTGACCTGGCTGGAGATTGATGTATAATATTACAGCCTGTAATTAAATGTAAATGTGAAGCTTCCTTGTTATGTGCCAGTATTATAATAAGCCAGGCTTGTCCCCGAGGATTTGTTATAGTACAGTGCACATTGCAGAGCTGGGGGAAGGCCCAACACAAAATACATCAATTCATAGTCTTGTCTCTGTACATAGCACCAGGATCATCCCGTATCTCCACTAATAGCTCATCAACTGGCAACAGGCCTGAACCTTTCATCAAACAAGGTAACGGTCTTGAATATTAATGAGAAACGTTGGCGTATTTTTAGTGAGCTGTTACTGTAATTTATCTAAAAGTTATATTAGACATGACATTAGACCTTATTCACACTTTGTGTAGCGGGAACCTGTGTTTCCGCTAGGGATGCCACCTTTTCTTCATGTAGCACCCTCCTAGGTAAGTGCTAGAAGAGAGTATAGTTTTGCGTCTTTCTGCTAATCAGGAAGGCTGTCAGGTAAATTTAGACGTTCTCTGCCTACCAGGGAGCAGGGATCCATTGATAGGGTCTGCTCACGGTGTTCAGGTGCTGCTCATGTTGTCTGAATGTTTCACACTGGTCCAATAGGGGGCATATAGATCACTGGGAGGAAACCTGACAAATGAGGGCACATGCATAATTACAGCACTGGCTATTGGCAGAGGAAAGTGCCTCAGTGCATGCTGGGTGACTGTATATATGCCAGGGAAACATGTGCTCGGGCTGGAGAGCTGGGTCCTAGAGGGAGGGGGTGGCTGCTCCTCCTCTGTAGAAGCTGCCATGCGGCCTAAGGGGGTCAACCTGAGGGCCTGAATCAGAGAAAAGCTGCAACCCAGATGTCCTGCAGAGCTGACCGGAAGGGAGACACATTAGGAAGGCAGAGCTAGGGGAAGGCCCAACAAAAAATGCATCAATTCATAGTCTTGTCTCTATACATAGCACTCTACTAATAGCTCATCAACTGGCAACAGGCCTGAACCTTTCATCAAACAAGGTAACAGTCTTGAATATTAATGAGAAATGTTGGCGTATTTTTAGTGAGCTGTTACTGTAATTTATCTATAAGTTATATTGGACATGACATTAGGCCTTATTCACACTTTGTGTAGCGGGAACCTGCATTTCCGCTAGGGTTGCCATCTTTTCTTCTGCTGGAAGGTGGGGTCCCGGAGAGAGGAGTTGCCATGTGGCCTCAGGGGGTCAACCTGAGGGCATGAATCGGAGAATAACTGCAACCCAAATGTCCTGCAGAGATGACTGGAAGGGAGACACGATAGGAAGGATCTGCTTGGCCTACAGTGAGTGCAGATCTGGGGCCTGTCCTGTGAGGGCCATCCCTTCAGCTAGTAGAGTTAGAGGACGGGTGTTGGCAAAAAGGGGATGCTAGTGAGTATCCTGAAGATAAACAGTTTCATCAAGTCTGCGGCCAGAGCAAGCAAAGGACTTATTGTTCGAATACAAGTATTGTATGGCAGTGGTTCTCAACCCTGTCCTCAAGTACCCCCAACAGGCCATGCTTTGGGAATTTCTCTTAGATAAAATAGCTGTCCAAAATACCGAGCCATTCACTATGATTTAAAGCACCTGTGCAAGATAAAGGAAAACCTGCAAACATGGCCTGTTGGGGGTACTTGAGGACAGGGTTGAGAACCACTGTTGTATGGTATAGCAGCAAGTCTGTTACCACATTTAACCTGTGAGGCCGAGTGAGAGTTGTCCTCCATCGTAATTAGTTCCAGTTGGAGCATCCCACTATTCCCTTCTCCTATCCAAGTTCCAACAATAAGTACAAAAAAACCCCAAAACCTCTGGATTGATTATTGGAAACAAGAGGATAAGTTTTCAGGCGGTTGTGTAAAACCCTTAGTAACTGGTTGCAAGATAAGAAGGGGTAAAGCCCAGGAAAGTCTACACACAGCAATCCCTACAGGGGCAGTGCTACATTCAAGCCAAACCTGAACACTTTAGCGGCCTGGGACACCTTTGGTTGCACCAAGGAGAGTAGTAATGCGCATAGCATGCTGCAGTGAGCAGTGGGTGTCGCCAAATTGCTCTTGGTGACATCATCTCCCTGCCCTCCAGTGATGCCGAACCTGCCCCCAGACAGCCGCCTGCAGCTCCCATACAGCAGCAGATTTGTGTGTGACTATCTTGGTTGCTTGAGGAGTCACAGTCCATTCTGAATAATGTGTCCAGGTTTCAGTCTGACTTATGATTCAAAACCCAGACTATCCGGGTGAATCCCGGACAGATGGCAACCCTATTTTCCGCTCATGTTTTTTCATGCACAGTTTTTTGTGCAAATCTGCATGCAGGGTTGCTGTTAGAAACCACGGGATCTGTACAGCTTACCCCCCCCCCCCCAACATGAAAATACCAGAATATATTTTTGCTAAAATGCCACAGCTGCGATAGTATGCTTTGCAGCAATAACAGAAATTATACCCTTGTTGTACAAGATCTAGTCAAGTGAATAGCGCTGCTCTGCAACTGCGTGCAAAGAGGTTAGTGTGCGTTAGTGTGGGCTTACAGCAGGCAGTGAGAAAGGCAATATTCCTCTTCACCGCCTGTCAAACATTCTCTGAAGGGTGATCTGAATGCTGACTGCTCATGTGGATGAGCCCTTCATTTTTTAAAATTAAATTTTAGATTTTTTTTTTTAATTGTATTATTTTTTTTTTTTTTTTTTCCATAAAGACTTTATTGATTTAATGAGACGGTGTACAGAAACGGTCAGCCACCAAGAGTAACATAATCACATCAGTGTTGAGGAAGATATAAGACATAGCATGAATAAATGCGTATATCAACTACAGTTTAAGTTCAGAATTCGAGTGCAGAAATAACAACTGAGAGGAGCCAGTGCATGCTTTACTATTAGGGCGAGCGTATATTCTAGTTTTGGGCAGCAGGCAAAATGAGAGGGAGGGGGAAGGGGGAGGGGTGGGGGAGGGGTGGCATTAGTGCCTAGTGCTGGGTTTGGGGGCGAGACTGGAGGTAATTCCTGTGATGAACTCAAGAGGTCTGCGATGTCTGGCTGCATCATGACCCAGTGACCATTATGGGATATCAGGGTATAATTGGGGGAAGTCTATGGGTGGACTGCTCGATATTCGTTGGTCGTCTGAAAGTGGGACCAGCATGACCACGTCTTTCGGAATTTGTCCAAGTTATCGAGGGAGGAAGCGATCAGCTCCTCCATTAATTGTATTATTTTATCTATTTTACTTTTTTTAACTGCCCTGTTGAGGGGCTTTGAAAGACCAGAGGTCTAAACAAACCCCTGATGTCTCATTTAAAACAGAGAAAGGTCAGTGGTTGCCCAGTCCCCTTTCTCTGCAGCCTTAGCTGCACTGGACACTGGATGAATGGGAAGTGCTCTAGGCTGAGAGGATTTCTGTTCATTCACACACAGAAGCATAGTAAACCCAGTTCACTATGCTTCAGTTAGGAATGGACACAGGTGCAATTGCTAATGATTGCTCCCCGTGTTCATTCAGGAAAGAAAGGGGCCGCTAAATGACATATTTACCGGCCCCTTCTCCCGCTTCAAATTCACATTCACATTGAAACAATCCTTTTGTGCCTGCAGCAGCTTCCAGTGGGAGAGGAGGATAGCTGGCAGTGCTGCAGGGAGGGGGTACACAGAGGTGCCTGGACAGAGGGTGGAAGGGGCAGATACTGATCCCCATGCAGCACAGCCGAAGGGACAAAGCCGGCAGCACTGCGGGGGGGATTTCCAAGGCAGTACAGCCGCCCCTCCTGATCGGCAAGTGCCTGGGGCCCCCTTTTGTACTGATGCTACAGGAAAGCCGGCGTTACTACTTTATCAGTGGCCCTGTCTGCATGTCACACATACGGCATCCCCATTTATTTGCATGGGCTTTCCTACTTGTGGCAAACCTACCAAGGGAACTCCAGAACTTTTTTGAGCATGGAGCATTAAGCATTATTTACAGCATGTGCTTTGGCTTGCTTGTACAGCATTTGTTTCTTCATCAGTTTAAGCCAATATGCATTCTTCTACATATTTTTGGTAAAAAAATGGCAATAAGAGTATATTGATTGGTTTGTGCAAAAGTTATAGCGTCTACAAAATAGGGGATAGATTTATGACATTTATTATTATCATTTTTTTTAGTAGTTATGGCGGTGATCAGCGATTTTCAGTGGGACTGCGGCAATGCAGCGAACAGATCGGACATTTTTGACACTTTTTTGGGACCACTGACATTTATACAGCGTTCAGAGTGGACACGCGTCATGGGCGCGCACACGCCTGCTATACCTTTTAAAAAGAATGCCGTAGCGGTAGGGCGATTTGCGCTGCCGAGCCAACCTGCAGCAGTATAACTGAGGGGGCTGGTCGGCAAGCAGTTAACAATTATTGGCAGCATTTATGACATGTGCTTGGTCAGTGAGCTCTGGTTCAAATTTCTCGCATCATTGAAATAGTATGTTTTTTTCCGATAAGATGTTCAAACTTTATGGACTGTGTCCAAGATTTATGTCTTAGGTAGTGTTGAGCGAACCCGGACTGTAACGTTCGGGTCCGTACCGAACTTTCGGGTGTCCGTGGCACGGACCCGGACCCGGACATTTCAAAAATCGTTCGGGTTCGGTCCGGGGTTCTGCTATTTTATTCCACGTGTTGAGAAGCTGCAGGGCAGCCAATCAACAAGCATTTCACTGGTTTGCCCTTAGAAGCCATCACAGCCATGCCTACTAATGGCATGGCTGTGATTGGCCAGTGCATCATGTGACCCAGCCTCTTTATAAGCTGGAGTCACAGTGCTGCAGTCACATGCTCCTTGGGTTAGTATAGGGAAAGGTAGCTGACGGCGTGAGGGACAGATTTTAGCCATTTTAAGACCTGATCCTGCATCCTGAGATAGATTACTTTACTACTGCTGTCTGTGCTGTTGCTCTGAGGACAGAT
>BLSH010340014.1:176239-187235 GCA_018402905.1 Glandirana rugosa
CTGACCGGGGAATGAGGTTAGACACTAGTGGTTCAGAGTATCTGAGACACTAGTGTCTGGTACGGGGCGCACTGGGCGTCTGTCGCTTACGAGCCCTCCTCCAGATACCTACGGGAGGGTCGTTAATTCCGGGCACGACATCGGTATAAAGCCGATATCGCGCCCTCCCTTCATCAATTGGTGAAGGGTGGGTCGCATATCTGTTTAATGCAGTCCCGCCCACCGAGTAATAGGACTGACCTGTAGATAACTGCAGGAGTCCTATTAGGCGCTAGTGCGTGGTGGAAAGTCATGGGTGGTCACGGTGGATGGTCATGGGTGTCACGGTGGATGGAAACGGGTGGTCACGGTGGATAGTTACGGGTGGCAATGACGGTTAGGCAGCACTGATTGGTGGCACTGATGATGAGGCACTGATGGACATTGATTGGCAGTAACGGTGGGCATTGATAGGTGGCACTGGTGGGCAAAGGTAGGTGGCACTGTGGGTACTGGTAGGTGGCACTGGTGGGTACTGAAAGGTGGTGCGTGATCGCGGATTATCCTGAGGACGTCAATAGATGTCCAGTCAGGATAATGAGCCACCCGCCCTGACGTAATTTGTCTATACGCTGGGTGGGAAGTGGTTAACTACTTCCCTCCCGCGCTATAGCCGAAATATGGCTACAGCACGGGCCTTAATTGCTGGGAGGGCATCCATAGACCTCCTCCCGAGCATTCGCTGTCTGCGGGTCACGCGGGGCATGGTCTGTGATCACAGAGTCTATGAGACTTGGTGATCACAGATTGGAGTAAGGGGCCAGTCCCGGCCCCCTGCCATGTGATTAGCTGTCAGCTGATCACGTGATGTAAACAGAAGATCGGTAATCAGTATTTTTTTTCCCTCACTCTGTCAGCGTGAAGGGGAAAAAAAGACGATCACCAGCTTCTGTCAGACAGACATCGGCCCCTCACAAAGCTGTGGCTGCCTTGCCTGTGCCCACCAGTGCCACCTACCATTGCCACCTTTCAATACCCACCAGTGCCACCTACCAGTGCCCACAGTGCCACCTACCTTTGTCCACCAGTGCCACCTATCAATGCCCACCGGTACTGCCAATCAATGTCCATCAGTGCCTCATCATCAGTGCCACCAGTCAGTGCTGCCTAACAGTGTCACCTATCAGTGCTTATCAGTGACACCCATCAGTGTCACCTATCAGTGCCACTTATCAGTGCCACCTATCAGTGCCCTTCAGTGCTGCCCATTAGTGCCAACCATCAGTGCCCATCAGTGTCAACCATCAGTGCCCATTAGTGCTGCCTTATCAGTGCCCATCAGTGTAGCTTATCAGTGCCCATCGGTCCAGTCTCATCCGCGCACATCAATGAAGGAGAAAATTTTTTAGCAAAAAATAAAAAAACCCAGCAGTGATACCATCAAAAGAAAGCTCTATTTGTGGGAAAAAATGATAAAAATGTCATTTGGGTACAGTGTAGCATGACCGCGCAATTGTCGTTCAAAGTGTGACAGCGCTGAAAGCTGAAAATTGGCCTGGGCAGGAGGGGGGTGAGTAAGCAAGTGGTTAATACTGCTTTAGTCGCTTGCCGACTGCATCATGCGGTTGTACAGCGCCAAAGCGACTCACATGTGCCAGATCATATATCTAGTATGTGATCCAGCACTTCCAGGTAGAGGGCATGCCGCTTCTGCTGTGAATTGTCACAGCAGAAGCTGTTCAGCGGGTGCCGACGAATGGATGGCACCCACCGATCGTCAGGAAAATGCACAGAATGGAGCTCTGCCTGTGTAAACAAGACAGAGCTTTGTTCTGACAGGGAGGAGTGGATTTACTTTCCCTGCAGGGAATAATATCCATCACTTCCCTTAGTGAAAGCATCAATCACAGTACACCAAAACACAGGCTAGGCACACCTTTGATCGCCCTAGCTGTTTAACCCCTTCCCAGCCAATGTCATTAGTACAGTGACAGTGCATATTTTTAGCACTGATCACTGTGTAAATCCTCGTACACACGGGACAACGATCGTATACAACAGGTCGTACGAACGACCGTTGTATGTGAAATCGATCGTTAGTATGCGCGATTAGAACAGCCGACGTACGACGGTCGTAAAACAGGAGTTGTATGAGCAAACTAGAAAACTTGGTCGTACCAACAAGCGGTCATACGACCGTTGTATCGTGTGTGCAGAGAAGTTGGTCCAACAAGTTGTATTGTGCAAAACACGCATGCTCAGAAGTCGGGAACGGCCGGATGCTAATTACATGCACCTGAACGTTCTTTCTTTGGTCGTACGATCGTGTAGTCAGTATACTAGATACAACAGCCAACATACGATTTGGTCCGTTCGGTCGTACGACCGTCGAACCATGTGTAAGAGGCTTTAGTGTCATGGTTCCCACAAAGTGTTAAAAGTGTCAGGTGTCCTATTTGTCTGCGGCAATATCGCAGTTTCGTTATAAGTCGCTGATCACCACCATTACTAGTATACAACAAAAATAAATAAAAATGCCAATATATATCTTATAGTTTGTAGACGCTATAACTTTTGCACAAACCAATCAGCATACACTTATTGGGATTTTTTTTGCCAAAAATTTGTAGCAGAATACATATTGGCCTAAATTTAGGAAGAAATTCCATTTTTGAAAATTTTTTTTATTGGATTTGTTTTATAGCAGAAAGTAAAATTGATCTTTTTTTTTTTTCAAAATTGTCGATCTTTTTCTGTTTATAGCGCAAAAAATAAAAAATGCAGAGGTGATCAAATACCACCAAAAGAAAGCTCTCTGTTTTGGGAAAAATAGACATACATCATTATTTATAGTTGATATCATTATTTATGTACAGTGTCACACGACCACGCAATTGTCAGTTAAAGTAATGCAGTGCCTTATCGCAAAAAATGGCCTGGTCATTGGGGGGGGGTAAATTTTCCGGAGACCGAGTAGTTAATGTATGGGCAGTTTTACTGTGTTTAATTGTACATGAGAAAGTGGTCAGTTTAATGTATACAGTATAATCACATCACTGTAAGGGAATGTTATATAGGACTTGCTTTCGTTATTTTATATGTACATGGGACAGACAGGTTCTCTCATTAGATATACAAGCTCTGCTTCCTGGCTTTGTATTGCTGAACGTCATTAGACATGTGAGGTTAGTTTCGTTCTGAATTAAAATTCGGACAAATTTGTTTAAATTCAGTACTATTGTAATTTGGAAATTCGGATACATCATTATTTCCGAATTACAATAGTACTGAATTTAACCACTTGCCGACCGCCAACCGCAGGTTGACGCCGACAAAGTGGTTCCATATCGCAAATTGGCGTCATACGACGGCGGCTGCGAGATCGCGCACTGTGAGCGTGCGCCGCCGGAGGCGCGCTCACTGTGTTCGGGGAGGGCCAGGGAGCGGGTCCCGCGGACTCGATTGCCGCCGGCTACCCGCGATGCCCCCCCCGGAGTGAAAGAACCGAGGTCCGTGTAAGTAAACACGGACCTCCGTTCTGTGAGAGGGGGAAGGGCTGTGATCACAGCCTTCCTCTACATGGAAGCTGTGATCACTTCCCTTCCCCTGCTAGGGCAGCCCACACACAGTTAGAACCCGCCCAGGGAACACAGTTAACCCTTAGAGCGCCCCCTGCAGGTTAATCCCTTCACTGCCAATGGCATTTACACGGTAATCAGTGCATTTTTATAGCACTGATCGCTGTATAAATGCCAATGGTCCCAAAAAAGTGTCAAAATGGTCCGACATGTCCGCCCCAATATCGCAGCACCACTAAAAATCGTAGATCGCCGCCATTACTAGTAAAAAAAAATAAATAAATAAAAACCCCAAAAATGAATTCTCATCATCCGTAAACGCGGCCACTTTTGCGCAAACCAATCAATAAACGGCGATTGCGATTTTTTTTATCACAAATATGAGGAAGAATATAAATCGACCAATGAAAAAAAATGTTTTTTTTGTATTTTTTTTTTTGGATTTGTATTTTACCAAAAAGTAAGAAATTTGGGATTTTTTTTGCAAAATTGTCGCTCTTCTTTTGTTTATAGCGGCGATCAGAAATCACACAGCGATGATCAAATACCACCAAAAGAAAGCTCTGTTTGTGGGAAAAAAAGGACGCAAATTTAGTTTGGGTACAACGTCACACGACCGCGCAATTGTCAGTTAAAGCGACGCAGTGCCGAATCGCAAAAAGGGCACTGGTCCTAAAGTGTGAAATCCTTCCGGGGCTGAAGTGGTTAAACTAATCCGAAACAACGAAAAAGAAAATTTGGACTAAATTCATTTTCGAATTGTTTTCGAATACTTTTTGAATTCAAATAGTTTTCAAATTCGAATTCTAAAAGTTTTCGAATTCCAGTTTTCAAATTTGAATTCGAAAAGTCCTCGCATTTGAATAGGTTTCCAATTTCCAAAGAGAACAAAATAGAATAGAAAACAACCAAGCCCATTACGAAATGATGCTGGCCCATAAAAATTATAAAATTAATACTTACAATGAAAAATGTCAAACTTGGATTTCTCACCCTAAAGCTTCCATAAACTTGAAACAAACCCTATAAACTCAAGGTGTATCAGTTGCAGATTCCTCCTCTTAAATATTCCATTGAGTTATACCAGAATCCTTAGTTGCTAATCTGCCATGTTCCATATTCAGGGCCAGTTTACACCACATGGAGTCCAGTGCATATTTTTTCTGCATCAAAAACGCATGGAAAGTAGGTTCTATGGTTTTCAATGACTTAGTTCACAACAGTGCAGTCAGTTCCAGTGCGTTCCAGCTCCAGAAAAAAAAAGTAGAACATGCTGCATTTTTTCTGCACTGAACTATACTGGAACGCGGTAAAACACATCAAAAACGCACTGGAACGCACCAAAAACACACTGGGATGAACCTACATGCACTGGAACTCACATGTCCTTATTTTAAGTAAGGAAAAAAGGGGGGAAAACTGCACTGGACTGCATCAAAAACGCGTTAAAAACACGCATGCGGAAAAGCATCCGGACTGCGTTTCCATGGTGTGAACTGGCCCTAAGGGCCAGTTCACACCACATGCAGTCCAGTACGTTTTTATTCTGCATCAAAAATGCATGGAAAGTAGGTTATATGGTTTCCAATGGCATAGTTCACACCAGTGCAGTCAGTTCCAGCTCCAGAAAAAAAAGTAGAACATGCTGCATTTTTCATGCACTGAACTGTACTGGAACGCGGTAAAACGCATCAAAAACGCACCAGAACACACCTACATGCACCAAAAATGCACTGGAATGCACATGTCCTAAGAAAGAAGGGGGAAAACTGCACTGGACTGCATCAAAAACGCACCGGAACAGACCGGAAACGCGTCAAAAACGCGCATGCAGAAAAGTATCCGGAACGCATCCAGACTGCGTTTATATGGTGTGTACTGGCCCTTAACCACTTCCTTACTGGGCACTTAAACCCCCCTCCTGCCCAGACCAATTTTTAGGTTTCAGCGCTGTCGCATTTTGAATGACAATTGCGCGGTCGTGCGACGTTGTACCCAAATAAAATTGATGTCCTTTTTTCCCCACAAATAGAGTTTTCTTTTGGTGGTATTTGATCACCTCTGCGATTTTTATTTTTTGCGCTATAAACAAACAAAGAGCGACAATTTTGAAAAAAGAACAATATTTTTTACTTTTTGCTATAATAAATATCCAAAAATAAAAAAAACAATTATTCATCGGTTTTGGCCGATTTATATTCTTCTACATATTTTTGGTAAAAAAAATCGCACTCGGCGTTTATTGATTGGTTTGCGCAAAAGTTATCGCATCTACAAACTATGGGAATTGATTTATGGCGTTTTTATTATTATTTTTTTTTTTACTGAGAATGGCGGCGATCTGCGATTTTTATTGGGACTGCGATATTGGGGGGGACATGTCGGACATTTTTGACACTTTTTTGGGACCAATGACATTTATACAGCGATCAGAAATTTAAATGTCCACTGATTACTGTATAAATGTCATTGGCAGTGAAGGGGTTAACATGCAGGGGGCAGTGAAGGGGTTAACAATGTTCCCTGGGTGTGTTCTAGTGTTCTGTGGGGGGGAATGGGTTGGCCGGGACATAACAGATCTAACTGATCCCAGTGACAGGGATCAGTAGATCTGTTTGTCCCCCTCTCACAGAACGGGGAACCGCCGTGTTTACATTGGCGGTTCCCCGTTCTACAGCTCTGTAAGGCGATCACGGGTCAGGAGCGGACATCGAGTCCGCCCGACCCACGGGCACGCCCACGCAGCGTGCGGCGGCAGCGCACGCGCGCCGCCGCCGCTTATGAGTGCGCGCAGGGGGCGTGTAAAGGGGCGGACGTCTATAGACGTCCTCCCGGAGATTCAGATCCGCGCTGTAGACGTCTTTCGTCTATAGCGCGGATCTCAACAGGTTAAACAAAACAAGGGGTAGTGCCTATGGTTTATAAGCCTTATTTACAGTTTGTTCCCATTGGGGTAAATGAGGGTTTTGACTGCGGCACTGTATATCTTAAGGCTCTACCTCTTTGTACTACTATGGGTACATTATGTTTCATCGCTAAAGCTATCAAATACTGTCTATCTATATTATGAATATGCTCTCAATTGGTGTTGGTTGTAAGTGACGTACTTTGTAATCTTATTTACCTGTACAAAATATGTATAACATTTGGACTTATGAAAATTCAATAAAAATGTTAAAGTTTAAAAAAATTTAAAAAATAGAATAGAAAACAAAGGAATAAAACAGAAAAAAAAACCCAATAGACTAGAAAAGAATATAACAGAAAACAAAAGAATTGAATACAACAGCTCTGTTCCACTCCGGCACATTATATTCTTTCATTTTCTGTTATATTCCCCTCTATTGTATTCTATCTTTTTCCATTCTATTCCTCCGTTTTCCACTCCACCCCATTCTCTTTGGAAATTGGAAAACGATTCGAAATTGATTTGAAACCGTTTCTAATCGATTTGAAAACGAATAAACAAAACAAATTCCAAAAACGAATTAAACAAATCTAACGAAACAAACTTAAATAACGAATCAAAAGGAAACGTAATTAAACTCCTTTTTTCGCTCTGCATTATGTCTTATTCCAGACTTTGCCTAAATCAGCACAATAGGCAGCCTGCAGTCTCTAATGATGTGAAATACCCGCAGGGCTCCTGGCAGCCAGAGACCATGTGACCTTTGCCTAGGCTTTAGGCCCTATGATAAAGCTTAAAAGCAGTGATTTTTTTTATTATTCAAAGCAGGAAAAAGTTCCCTTTAATCATCTCCTGTCACCCAATGACATCTGGTGTCCTAGCGATTAAAATCAAATAAGAATTTTAATGATCGGTGCACGGTGACACCGAACACCTTGTTTTATCTGATTAATCTAGATGTTTGGGTTGCTAGGCAACTGTTTCAGTTTGGAGGGGGCTGTTTTTTTGCGGTGTGTGCCCCCTCGTCTCTCCTCTATGTTATGATCACACCTTGGTGGTATTGTTACCCATCCTGTAATATGGAGGGCAGCAATGGGTACGTTTACAACGCCATTCCGAATCGTACGTGTTTTTTTTTCTAACACCCTCTGATGACATAAGCCATGAGCTCAAGTCAGGCTGCATTAGTTTTCCTTTTTTAGGCTTTCTTTCTTCGATGTTTAAATAATGATCCAGCCAGCAAGTCTGCTGTTTTTCAAAAGACTAAGCGCTCCTGCCAATGTATCAGTTTACTGAATGAGACAAACCATTTAAAACTGACAGGGGAGCTTACAAGGATCAGCTTTTAGTCATTTATGTAAAACCATTGCATGGTCATAAAGCGTGAGTTGGAGTTTGGCTTTGGTTTGTTAGTTTGTCTAAATCTGCTAGTACATCTAACACTCCCCTCCCCCTAAACTGACAATGCTGCTGTCCAAAGGTGCTTCCTCCCAGATAGCAAATATAGCTTTGTGACAGTGTTGAAGTGTTATAGAAGGAATACACGGTTAGAAAATCGGCCGATCGCTCCACCGCCGACCAACAAAAGAGCAATCAGTGGTCAAAAAAGTTGCAGGAATACACGGGTAGAAAATCAGCCGATCGCTCGACCGCCGAGAGGTCAGTGGCCAAAAACGTTCCGCTCATGCATGATGTGTTCAAGAGATTTTTTACGGCCGACCTTCACACCAACGCATGGAATATCGTTCACTCGCTTTTTTTAATCTGTATTTTTCGTTCACGATATCGGGTGTCACTTGCTGGGCATTAATGGTTAGAATATCGGTCGATCGTTCGCAGAGCGGAAATTTTCGGACCATATTCTTATTGTGTATTCCTGCCATAAGTCTGTTATCTCGCTGCACATTTTCACTGGTAATTTCTACACTTGCAGAGCACTTGAAGCACAAGTTCTAGTTGACACTTTTCCAGTTTGTAGCAAATGTGTGTGGCAAGTCTCTAGCAAGAGCAAAGTTGCAGTAGTGAGTCTACAGCAAGAGCCCTGCAAGTCTACAGCATGAAAATTCAGCCACAGTGCCCCCTGTGGTGGGATGACTATAACTGAACCAGAATTTGCAGCAAACTTGCAGAATGTTTGCAAAGAAAGTTGATCTGGAATCATGGACTTGCTGCAACTGTGCAACACACTTGTGAAGCCTGGCAAGTTTATCAATAGCTTAGCAAGTTATTTTCTAACTTGCAGCACGATTGCTTGCTATCTGGGCTGTGTTCCTTCATCCAGAGATGGGAACACTCTAATAAAAAAGGTGTATTACTGGCCATATCACCAGGAGAACAGAGGGGAAAAAGCCTAAAAAAGAAAACTAATGCAGCCACCACATCTAAATATTGGGAAGCAGCACTATATTACAGTTTTTGTTTTGGGTTTAATCACTTACCGGCTGCCTGCTGTCAGTGCATGTCAGTCCTTTGACGAGGAATATCGTTGTTATGGCAGCAGATAGCTACCATAACCCTGGTACTTTCTGTAACGGCGGGCGGTCGGCTTTCAGATAAAAGTGGTCTCTGCGGCGGATTCGCAGTGAGATCACTTTTATCGGGGGCGGGAGAGGTGCCCCCCACTTTCCAGTCTTCTCCGTGTTTACCGGATCCGCTGGTAGCAGCGGAGACAATCCGGTCCGCTCCCCTCACTGCCTGGATGCTGACTGAGGGTAAGATGGCCCCCACTTGGCTCCATGGCATTGAAAGGTGGAAGCGATATCAAACATCACTTCCGCCCAATGCTCTTAAAGGAGACAATTTTTTTTTTTTAAAGTGTCATTTTTTCTTTTTTCTTTTTGTTTTTGGCCTTTTTGACCCCAGATCTCATATTTAAGAGATCCTGGCATGCATTTTCCACTACAAAGGATTGTAATAGGAATAAAAGTGACACAATTTTTTAAAATGTGTAAAAATAAAAAATAAAAAGTAAAATAAATAAGAAAAAAAAAACCTGAAAGCGCCCCTATCCCTCCGTGCTCGCACGCAGAAGCGAGCGCATATGTAAGTCCCGCCCGCATATGAAAACGGTCTGCAAATCACACATGTGAGGTATCGCCACGATCGTTAGAGCGAGAGAAATAATTCTAGTACTAGACCCCCTCTGTAACTCAAAACTGGTAACCTGTAGAAAATGTTAAACTTTGCTGATGGAGATTTTTAAGTGCCAAAGTTTGTCGCCATTCCATGACTGGCGCAATTTTGAAGCTTGACATGTTGGGTATCAATTTGCTCAGGGTAACATTATTTTTCATAATATAGAAAAAAATTGGGCTAACATTACTGATGTTTTATTTTTCAATTCAAAAAAAGTGATTTTTTTCCAAACAAATTGCGCTTTTAAGACCGCTGCGCAAATAGGGTGTGACAAAAAGTGTTGCAACGGCCGCCTATTTATTAGAAAAAAAAATGATATATAATGTTTGGGGGTTCTAAGTAATTTTCTAGCAAAAAAAAAAAAAAAAATGATTTTAACTTGTAAACACCGAATCTCAGAAAGAGGCTTGGTCCTTAAGTGGTTAATTCCGCTTAAAACTCTGATAACAAAAAATCTATTCTATGTTTTCTTAACCCAAAAAAGTACCCTTTATTGCTCTTAGCGTCCATAAAATATTTACATTTTTGCTGCTGTGATTCGACTTTCTGTTAGAGGGCAGCACTGTGACTAAGTGGTTAGCACTTCTGCCCAGCACCACTGGGGTTGTCGGTTCGAATCCCAACACTATCTGCCTGAAGTTTGCATGTTCTGCCTGTGTTGGTGTCTTCCCACACAAAGACATTCTGGTAAGTTAATTGTATCTTGTCTAAATTAGCCCTAGTATGTGAATATACAGTATGATTGTGAGTTACGAACCTTAGATGGTAAGCTCCTTGAGGGCAGGAATGGATCTGAATGTAAAATATATATTGATGGCTCTATATAAGTACCTGTAATAAATAGAGTGGCTATGTTTGTTCTCCATGGTCACACTCTATGTAGGAACTTAGTGGTCTGATGCTCCTTCCATTTCAATATTATCGCTTGCACAGTGCTCCTTGGGATGTTTAAAGCTTGGGAAATAATTTTGTATCCAAATCCGGCTTTAAACTTCTCCACAACAGTATCTCGGACCTGCCTGGTGTGTTCCTTGTTCTTCATGATGCTCTCTGCGCTTTAAACGGACCTCTGAGACTATCACAGTGCAGGTGCATTTATACGGAGACTTGATTACACACAGGTGGATTCTATTTATCATCATTAGTCATTGAGGTCAACATTGGATCATTCAGAGATCCTCACTGAACTTCTGGAGAGAGTTTGCTGCACTGAAAGTAAAGGGGCTGAATAATTTTGCACGCCCAATTTTTCAGTTTTTTATTTGTTAAAAAAGTTTGAAATATCCAATAAATTTCGTTCCACTTCATGATTGTGTCCCACTTGTTGTTGATTCTTCACAAAAAATTACAGTTTTATATCTTTATGTTTGAAGCCTGAAATGTGGCAAAAGGTCGC
>BLSH010340014.1:188186-205369 GCA_018402905.1 Glandirana rugosa
TAAAACTTTATAACTTAAAAGTTTTTACAGACTTAAAAGCTTAAGGCTTAATTTGTTTAAGTCTTAAAAACTTTTAAAGGCTTAAGCTTTTAAAGTCTTAAAGGCTTTTGCTTCTGTTTGTTTTAAAAGCCGGTACGAGTACAGATCAACGATACGGAGTAACACACCCGTTACCGAATCATTAATCGTGAGGACGGAACCTCTTGACTCCTAGATTAAATTCCAACCTTGTGATAGACGTACTTCAAACATACAAGAGGGATACGAATACGTCCAAAGGAGAGGGGAAAGGAGAGGATCAGCAGCTCACAGAGGAAGTAACAAGGTAGCAGAAAATCACAGTAAGAAACAATTGGATGAAAAATAGATTACAGGGCCTTTAGGGTAGAGAAAGCGTATTGATTATTTTCAGAGAAAAAGGGATATCGTTTGATGATTTCTTCTATGGAATGTTGAGGGAAACCAGGCTACCTGGAGGAAACCTGCATAAGCATAGGGAGAACATACAAACTTCATGCAGATAGTGTTCCAACCTTAAATTAGATCCTCAGTTCTCCAAGGCAGGAGTGCTAATTACTAAGCCATTGCCCACACAATGAGGCATAGCAACTAGACATGAGCATGGCCGAAAATTTTGTTTGTCTTCGTTTTCGGAAATTCTGAAATTTTCGAATTCGGAAATTTTCAAAAATTCTGAATTTGTTTAATTCGGAATTCGAAAATTCAGACATTTTTGAAAATTCAATATTTCAAAATTCGAAATTCGTAAATTTGAAAATTCTGAAAATCAGAAGAAAAGGATTCAAAAATCCGAAAATTTGGAAATTTCCAAAAATTCGGTAATTCAAAATTCGAAAATGCCGAAATTCGGAAATTCAAAAATTCAGGAAAAATGGAAGTATAGAAAATTTGATAATTCAGAAATGTGAAAATTCAAAAATAAGAAAGAAAATCCAAAAATTCTAAATAACTAACTAATAAATAACTATTATATTATAGGTTTTGGGATTTCCTGAAAATTTGGCTGTTAGTGAACGTAAATACAATTTTATCACTAACAGCCAAATTTTAATGGAAATTCCAATACCTATAATGTAACAGTTAGCAATAGTTAAGTTATTATTAGTTATTATTTCAGATTTTCAAATGATTGAGTTTTTAAATTTTTGGATTTCCGAATTTTCGAATTTCAAATTTTCAGATTTTCAAATTTTGGATTTTCAAATTTTCCAAATTTTCGCATTTCGAATTTTCAGGTTTTCGAATTTCTGAATTTCGGGTTTTCGAATTCTCCAATTCTCCGATTTTCAAATTTCCGAATTTTAGATTTTCAGAATTTTTCACATTTCTGAATTTTCGAATTAGAAAAAAAACAAATTCGGAAAAATTCAAAAATTTGAATTTTGGAAATTCTGATTCCTCTGAATTAATGAATTTTGAAAAATTTGTTAAATAGCAACCATAGCAAATAGCTAAATACACAGCTGAAATAAAATACCTGTGAGCTGGTAAAGGAATTGTAATTCCGCTCAACCAGTCTTGTGATCACCCTTGCCAGGCAGCACAGCCAATTGCCGTGACCCTTACTGCAATTGCAGCTTGGTCACCTACACACCCCTAATCACTGATTGGACAGTGAAGGAGCAGCACTTTGTGGGTGAGGTCCTCCCCCTGCTCTCTCCTCCTGCAAAGCACTGTGTGCAATCTGCTAGTTCATTGTATGTCATACAGTATAAACACATTTCATGTTCTTTAATGGATACATGCAATAAATAGATAAAATAGCATTTTTCTATGTGCCTTATGTTCAGCTTTTATCTCCTGACATCTGACAGCACATTTATCTGCCTGTGGACTGTTTACATCAGTATTAGGTTTATATGGAATAATGCCTCAAGATTCCGTTCCAGCTATAAAATCTTCAACGTGTACAGAATATTAGAGAAACACCAAATTATATTATTTTTAAAAGATTTATAGGAAATGGACTGAAAAGCAGCTTTGTGAGATATATAGAAAATGAGGTGCAAGTTATACATCCTCTATGGATAAGCTGGGCAGCGCTCTTGCTATAATGAGCGCATTTCCAGATGCCACGCTGGATGCAGAGGTCCTGTATGATGAAGAGATGCCATTTCTTATATTAGGAATGTGTACAGTAATGTTCTCTCGCTCATCGCTCAGCCTAATAAAGCAATCACCAACTTCCAAAAATCAATTGTTCCTCAAAACATGTAAGAGGATGTTTCTTTTTTTTTTTTGTCTATGAACTACCAAACAGCAAGTCCCTTAACTTTACATATACAGTATCTCACAAAAGTGAGTACACCCCTCACATTTTTATAAATATTTTACAAACTGCCTTGCTAAAGAAGCTGAGGTTAAAGGTGATGGATTGGCCAAGCATGTCTCCAGACCTAAACCCTATGGAGCATCTGTGGGGCATCCTCACACGGAAAGTGGAGGAGCGCAAGGTCTCTAACATCCACCAGCTCTGTGATGTCGTCATGGAGGACAGGTAGAGGACTCCAGTGGCAATCTGTGAAGCTCTGGTGAACTCCATGCCCAAGAGGGTTAAGGCCAGTGGTGTATCATCCATGGGTGCATGGTGTTCACTGAACACGGGCCCTGAGGGATGGGGGGCCCACCGTACTCTGACCCACACTGCACCCATGGATGATCTCTCCCTGGTTGACAGCCAGGGATGATCGGTGCGGTGTGGGCTTGCACACGGGCCCGCTAATTTCATGATACGCCCCTGGTTAAGGCAGTGCTGGAAAATAATTGTGGCCACACAAAATATTGACACTTTGGGCCCAATTTGGACATTTTCACTTAGGGGTGTACTCACTTTTGTTGTCAATGATTTAGACATTAATGGCTGTGTGTTGAGTTATTTTGAGGGGACAGCAAATTTACACTGTTATACAAGCTGTACACTCACTACTTTACATTGTAGCAAAGTGTAATTTCTTCAGTGTTGTCACATGAAAAGATATAATAAAATATTTACAAAAATGTGAGGGGTGTACTCACTTTTGTGAGGTACTGTATATATACAGGCCAGTCAAGCAGGGACGTGCAGTCAGGGGAGGCAGGTGAACATAAAAAAAAACAATCGACTTTGAGGGTTTTAGCTCAGCTACCTGGGGTCACAGAGGTATGTAGCTGAAGTAATACCCCACCACTAGTAACAATTTGGGGCTCCTATCACCTATGGTTCCACAGATACAGGGCTCCTTGCGCAGCCTGTCAGAAGCTACATACAGAGCGGCCAGTTTAAATACAAGCTGGCAAACTCTGTTTTCAGCAGGCTGAGAGGATGAGCTCACAGTGCCTTTCCTCACTTCTTGTCAGAGGCACTGAGCTCAATGGACACGTTGGAGCCTTATACAATGGTAAAGCACCATCGACCCAAGCTGTCCAATAAAAATGCTGCAGTGGAGGCTCTCCTCTCACTGCAGTGTCATAGAAGGGGGGGGGGGGGGGGTGTCTAAAAGACTAATACTCTCTTCCAGCCCAGCCCTTTTAACTCATGGAAATTCATGGGCTTATGTATATAAGATTTACTCGAAATCCCATGTTTTTCTCACACAGTTAAGAGAGAGAATGAGAATCTGCTGCTGCTGAAAAGGTACACAATAAATCATATATTATTATGCTATATGATATAAGATAATAATTTATTATTTATCTATTTACTGTGAAATTACGGGTTGAAAGTTATAACTTTTGTCCATTAAGCCACCTGCTTGAGTACAGTTTTTGAAAATATAGTAAATTACCTTAAAAAATAATATATAGTATTTATTTGTATATTACTTACTTGGTAATTAACCCCTTGCCACCCAGCCCAATTCTGACACTTCTCTCCTACATGCAAAAATCATAATCTTTTTGCTAGAAAATTACTCAGAACCCCCAAACATTACATATATTGTTTTAGCAGACACCCTAGGAAATAAAATGGTGGTTGTTGCAACTTTTTATGTCACATGGTATTTGCGCAGCAATTTTTTAAACACTTTTTTTGGAAATAAACTGTTTAATTAAAAAAAAAAATAGGAAAGTTAGTCTGATTTTTTGTATAATGTGAAAGATAATGTTACGCCGAGTAAATAGATACCTAACATGTCACACTTTAAAATTGCGCACACTTGTGGAATGGCGCCAAACTTCAGTACTTAAGAGTCTCCATAGACGACGCTTTAAAATGTTTTACCTGTTTATAGCTACAGAGGAGGTCTAGTGCTAGAATTATTGCTCTCACTCTAACATTCGTAGTTTATGTAACCTGTGTGTATCTGGCTCTGTTACCAGCCAGTGCCTCACCAGCCACTCACCTCACCGCACATCCCTGCAGTCAAGTTCCTCCACTCCAAACTCACTCATCCATGTCTTTATGGACCTTGCTTTGTGCACTGGCCCAAATCATTTGGAGGAGGGGGATTATGGTGTTGGGTTGTTTTTCAGGGGTTGGGTGGAGGTCAGGACTCAAGTTCCTCCACCCCAAACTCGCTCATCCACACTATATTGCCAAAAGTATTGGGCCACCCCTTCAAATAATTTGGTGGAGGGGGGGATTATGGTGTAGGGTTGTTTTTCAGGGGTTGGGCTTGGCCCCTTAGTTCCAGTGAAGGGAACTCTTAGGCTGGGTTTCCCCGCATCCAATTCGCATAGCAGGAGATTGTGACCAGCTCTCTATGGAGCCGGTTCACACATCTCCGCAGCAGGTCCGGAGTGGCTTGCAAAAAGACGCTGTGCATCTTTTGGACCATTTAAGGTCCACATTCAGCCCAAAATTTGGGCTGAAATAAGAACTGAAACTGTGAACCAGCACGCACCAGATCCCTGCTGGGAGCCGCTGCGTGTTCCAGTGTGAACCCAGCCTTAAAGCGTCAGCATACCAAGACATTTTGGACAATTTCATGCTCCCATCCTTGTGTGAACAGTTTGGAGATGTCCCCTTCCTGTTCCAACATGACTGCGCACCACTGCACAAAGCAAGGTCCATAAAGACATGGATGAGCGAGTTTGGGGTGAAGGAACTTGAGAGTCCTGACCTCACAAATGGGCTTCTGGAAGAATGGTCAAACATTTTCATAAACCTTGTGGACAGCCTTCCCAGAAGAGTTGAAGCTGTTATAGCTGCAAAGGGTGGGCGGCCAACTCAATATTGAACCCTACGGACTAAGAATGGGATGCCATTAAAGTTCATGTGCATGTATACGCAGGTGTCCCAATACTTTTGACAATAAAGTGCATGTGCCTTTTACCGCTCGTTACTGCAACGCAGCAGCATGATTGGACCCAGAAAAGTATATAGATTCCCATTAAATATTGTTATCCGTCAGGCGAATGATATACCATTTCAGCATGTGCTTATCTCCAGGCTTTGACATATCGCAGAATATATTAATTTTCTGGATTTTTCTTGTAATCCGTGGAGTTTACGCTCAGTCCCAGAACAGTGAATTTTCCTCCAGACTTTTCCATGCTCTTCTCCCACCAGTGATATATCAGACAGTGTGCTCTTCCCAAGGAGAGCTGATTATTCGCGGGCTCAGTCATGTGTTTAATGGATCTGATGTCAATGGCTGACATCCTGACCTTCAGCTGATCTGTCACCCCGCGCAGCTTTTGTCAAATCCCCCTGTTCACCGGCTGACAAGACCAATGTTTATGGAAAAGCAGCGATTTCTAATGGCTCTGCCAGCAAAATAAAATGAAATTCTGTTTTCTACCAAAATGCAAATTGCAAAGAGAGAAAGTCAAACGCTCTTCCTCCCTAAGGACATCAATAGCATCAACACATGCTTTCAAGATACCAGTCTGATTTATCACCAGGCATCAACAGCAAGGATGTAACTGAGGAAAATGACAGTAAATAGAAGCACAATTCTTCTCCGAAATAAAGTTCTCCTATAAAGGAGCTTGATGTTTCTTAAAGCATTATTCCACCCGTGAATGTTTTTTTTCCCCGATGTTCAACACAATGAAAATATATCGCTGACACCTCCTATAACTTGTGTCCAGATATCAGAACCTGCGCTTTTCCTAGTCTGTGGTGGGTTAGGCCTTGTACTTAAAGTCTTACTAAACCCACAACAATAAAATCAGTCTGTATATGCAGCATAGCATGCTTGTTATACTCACTGTGGAACCTAATGGGTTAATCCTCTGCATTGTGTAAAACGGCTGTTTGATTCTGTCTTCTCTGATTCTCCACTTCTCTTACTCTCCCCAATCCATCTCCTGATAAGACAGAGCCTTGGGGGGCACTCTGCACGTGCTCAGTTAGGTGTGTATTGCTAGATAGTTATTTTTTTTTCTTGGGGAGGGTGCATGTGATCAGCACAGGGCCAATCAGAGGGTCTGGGGTCCTGTAGCCTCATAGGACAGTCAGAGGAGAATGAAAACTCCTCCTACAAGCTTTAAATTATGCTTGGCTAGACAGTGACTGATATTGCAGCTTAAATAGTACATTTTATATACAACTATATAGATTAGACCAAAAAGAGGGACAAATGGGGAGGAATGAGGGAATTTTTTCCAAATCAGGGACAGTCCCTCGAAATCAGGGACAGTTGGGAGCTATGTCGAAGTCACAAGGTATTTAGCAGTTTATATTTACTAAAATAATTACATTTCCATGTTCTGTGCACTGTGGGAGACCAGATATAGTGAATGCAGGGTCCTGGGTTTAGTAATGCTTTAAAGTAGAATTCCGGGATAATGATAACTATTCTTAAAAATGTTCACTCCCCCTTCCTAGCACCTGTAGTCTAGGCTGCTAGGTAAATTTGGTTTTGGTTCGTGTTGTAACGAGGGGTGATTGTTTGGTCTGGTCTGTTCAGGACCTCACAGGCTGTAAGTTTGATTGCTTCCCCTTGTCTCTAGAATAAGCTTCTGGAACTTAGTGAGGGAGAATTCAACAGACCACCCTGAATATTGAACAGGGCCTAGCCAATCCCTGAGGAGGTGTGCCCAGATGGTGCCTGGGCTGCTGTTAAATAACCTGGTGCCCTGGGGAGGTTATCCTTTTCTGAGGGGATGGATATGTGAGCTGAGAGGAGGCTGGGGGGGGGCCTGCTTGTCCCTGGTGCCCTATGGACTGGATGTCTGATTACTTTACAAGAGGCTGCACCTATGGACTGATCTTGTTTCAAGGTTCTGTGAGTAGAGTAGGGCTGCCATCTCATCCCTTTAAACCCGAACACATATGAATTACACAGGTTGTTCTGAGGCTAATTTAATGCACATAAGGCACCAAGTGGGTTTAATTACCACCTTAATCAGCCTCAGAACCTGTGTAATTAGTATGTGTTCAGTTTTAAAGGGATGAGGTGGCAATCCTAGAGTAGAGCTTCCTTTTGGTGTTGCTTCTCATTTTAATTTAAATTTGTTCCTCTATGGTCACAAAGGATAGAAATCTACTTTGTGTACACCAGGTGACTTTACAAACCCAGATATTATCACTTAAAAGTAGCAGTGACATCATCACTGTGCTGTACATAACCTGTGCAGAGAGCATAGCTGTAGGTGGAACCCAGCAGGCCTACCCTCTACTACAGGCTGCCTGTGGAAAACTACAGGAGGGGGCGGAAACAAGACCAGTCTCCCTGCACAAAGAGAGAGCAGCAGTGACCGGTCTTTATTATAGGAAGCTCCTGCACAGAGGCAATGCTTCACATTGGATTACTGCACAGATCTGGAAGAAACATACAAAGCATGCCAGGATTTAAGGAAGACATAGGCGTGCGCACAGGGTGTGCCAGGTGTGACTGGTCATGCCCTAATCACGCTGTGCTGCGCAGAATCCTCCTGCTGCTTGGCTGCAGAAAAAGGGACTGGGGAATCTCTGTCCTCAGTCCCTTGCTCTGTCTCAAAAGTGAAATTACTGGTTGAAAGTTATAACTTTTGTCCATTAAGCCACCTGCTTAAGTACAGTTTTGAAAATATAGTAAATTACCTTAAAATTAATATAATAATTCTTTGTATATTACTTACTTGGTAATTAGCCCCTTGCCATCCAGGCCAATTCTGACACTTCTCTCCTACATGTAAAAATCATCTTTTTTTTGCTAGAAAATTACTCAGAACTAGAGTTGAGTGGACACCTGGATGTTGGGGTTCGGCGGGTCCGGCCGAACTTCGCGAAAAAGTTCGGGTTCGGTACCGAACTTGACCCGAACTTGACCCCGGACCCCATTGAAGTCAGTGGGGACCCGAACTTTTCGGCACAAAAATGGCTGTAAAAAAGTCCTGGCAAGTGCTAGAGGGCTGCAAAAGGAAGTAAAATGGGGGTAAGAGTAGGACAAGTGCCCTACAAAAAAATGGGGATAGGGAAAATAACTTAAAATTAAATAAAAAAAAAATGGGAAGGGGGGGTGGATGTGGAGTAGGAGCCTAGAGGTTGACTAGGCCGTGACCGTGGCATTGTAGGTGGAAGTGACGGTGGTGGAGGAGGAGGAGAAGGAGGAGGAGTAGGAGGAGGTAGCCAACACTTTTTGTTGTTTGTTTGTTTTTTTTCTAATTGGGGTAGCCCCCAAAATATTGAGGCATATTCAAAAAAACAAGTATACCAATGGATAAGATTTTAGAACAATAATCTGTCCCTTACAGCAACAGCAGGAACCTGACCCTATAGGAGTAGGCGATGATTTTAGAACAATAATCTGTCCCTTACAGCAACAGCAGGAACCTGACCCTATAGAACTAGGAGATGATTTTAGAACAATAATCTGTGCCTTACAGCAACAGCAGAAACCTGACCCTATAGGAGTAGGCGATGATTTTAGAACAATAATCTGTACCTTACAGCACCAGGAGGAACCTCTCCCTTTAGAACTAGGAGATGATTATAGAACAATAATCTGTCCCTTACAGGAGCAGCAGGAACCTCTCCCTATAGAACTAGGAAATTATTTTAGAACAATAATCTGTCCCTTACAGCACCAGCAGGAACCTCTCCCTTTAGAACTAGGAGATGATTATAGAACAATAATCTGTCCCTTACAGCAACAGCAGGAACCTGACCCTATAGCAGTAGGCAATGATTTTAGAACAATAATCTGTCCCTTACAGCAACAGCAGGAACCTGACCCTATAGGAGAAGGCAATGATTTTAGAACAATAATATGTTCCTTATAGCAACAGCAGTAACCTGACCCTATAGGAGTAGGGGATGATTGTAGAACAATAATCTATCCCTTACAGGAGCAGCAGGAACCTCTCCCTATAGAACTAGGAGATGATTTTAGAACAATAATCTGTCCCTTACAGCACCAGGAGGAACCTCTCCCTTTAGAACTAGGAGATGATTATAGAACAATAATCTGTCCCTTACAGCAACAGCAGGAACCTGACCCTATTGCAGTAGGCAATGATTTTAGAACAATAATCTGTCCCTTAGAGGAGCAGCAGGAACCTCTCCCTTTAGAACTAGGAGATGATTATAGAACAATTATCTGTCCCTTACAGCAACAGCAGGTACCTGGCCCTATAGGAGTAGGCAATGATTTTAGAACAATAATCTGTCCTTTACAGCAACAGCAGGAACCTGACCCTATAGGAGTAGGCGATGATTTTAGAACAATAATCTGTCCCTTACAGCAACAGCAGAAACCTGACCCTATAGGAGTAGGCAATGATTTTAGAACAATAAATCTGTCCCTTACAGCAACAGCAGGAACCTGACCCTATAGAACTAGGAGATGATTTTAGAACAATAATCTGTCCCTCTAAGCAGTAGACTCTACCTAGTCCAGTCAGATCGTTCTGTAATGCAGGATGAGATGTTATTAGATCTGCAATTTGTCCCTCAAAGCAGTAGTAGTAGTAATCTCTACCTAGTCCACAATCAGATCGTTCTGTAATGCAGAATGAGATGTTATTATATCTGCAATCTGTCCCTCACAGCGCTGGCAGCAACCTCTCCCTACACTAGCCAGAGAGCATGTGACATGCAGCACTAAGAGACTTCAGCTTATAAAGAGGCTGGGTCACCTGATGCACTGGCCAATCACAGCTATGCCATTAGTAGGCATGGCTGTGATGGCTTCTAAGGGAAAACCAGTGAAATGCTTGTTGATTGGCTGCCCTGCAGCTATTCAACAGGCGGGATCAAATACCCTAACCCAAACTTTTTTTCAAATGTCCAGGTTCGGGTCCGGGTCATGGACACCCCAAAGTTCGGTACGGACCCGAACTTTACAGTTCGGGTCCGCTCAACTCTACTCAGAACCCCCAAACATTATATATATTGTTTTAGCAAACACCCTAGGAAATGAAATGGCGGTTGTTGCAACTTTTTATGTCACATGGTATTTGCGCAGCAATTTTTTAAACACTTTTTTTGAAAAGAAACAGTTTAATTAAAAAAAAAAAAAGGAAAGTTAGTCCGATTTTTTTGTATAATGTAAAAGATAATGTTACGCCGAGTAAATAGATATCTAACATGTCACACTTTAAAATTGCGCACACTTGTGGAATGGCGCCAAACTTCAGTACTTAAGAATCTCCATAGACAGCGCTTTAACATTTTTTAGAGGTTACATGTTTAGAGTTACAGAGGAGGTCTAGTGCTAGAATTATTGCTCTCACTCTAACGTTTGCGGTGTATGTAACCTGTGTGTATCTGGCTCTGATACCAGCCAGTGCCTCACCAGCCACTGACCTCACCACACGTCCCTGCAGTTAAGTATCTGTTTAGACCCGTGATATTTCACCAAAGCTCCCCAATGGGGCTCCTAAAAAAATGTAAAATAAAAATAATAATAATAAATTATTGTAAAAAAAATAATGTAAAAAATAATAAAATTGTAAAAAAAAGTTATAATAAAAAGATAATAATAATGAACTACTGACACCAACCTCTGCCCTAGTGACATTGTTCACTGCTCTATCGCCCTATATATATATATACACACACACAAACACACGTGTGTGTTTCAGCTTTGAGGTGCACACCCTAATGCAATAGGCTGCACACACCAATGAAGGAAAAATACATATGACAAATGTACTAAGACAATATGTCCTAAAGTTCAGCTTCATGCACAGATGGTATCTTGCTGGATCACATGTAGCATTTGTCCGTGTTACATTAATGCAGTTCCAGCAGCATCAGTTATTAACACATGAAAAGGCAGCAGCTGTTACGTGTAGCGTGATTCACAGGCAGCTGACATACATGAGATCATGCAGATGAAGCCTTCCTTTTTTGGCAATTTAGTAAATGAGCACTTATTGTCTCAGGGGATCCTGCTTGGGCTAATATGACATATAATTATTACAGCAGCTAGGGTGGAAATGATTATACCATAATGTTCTGGCCTTTTCAAAAAGAAAAAAAAAGCAAAGGAATGAGGAGCCTGGAGTATATTGTAGTGGGTACTTGGGAAGAAAATATCTTCTGTTGCTTAACGTAGCCTAAATATATAGACAATATGTATATATGATCAGATGAAGGTCTGTGGAAGTTCTCATTCTTCGAGGTCATAGTGGGGGAGATTTACTAAAACTGGAGCACTTACAATCTGGTTCAGTTGTGCATGGTAGCCAATCAGCTTCTAACGTCAGCTTGTTCACCTAAGCTTTGACAATATAATCTGGAAGCTGATTGGTTTATATGCAGACCTGCACCAGATTTTGCACACTCCAGTTTTAGTAAATCTCCTGGTATATCTACCAGTAGTTGGTGACGTTCAACGGGACTTGTTCTCTAATGTTGAAGACATTTTGTAGCTTATCTAAAGTGTTTCTTCAGTTTTGATGGAACTGAAGAAGTGGTTGGAGCAGCAGATGAAACATGCATGTTAAAGCTACCTTGTTCCTAAATAAAAAGTAGAAAGCTAGGTTTCTCTTTAACCACTTGCCGCCTACCATATAGTGATTATATGGCCTCAGGGCAGCTCTCTGCTTCTGAGAGGGCTTCCCTGGAAGTCCTCATCAGGAACGATCTGTGACTGCTGTATGCCTTGGACACAGCGCATCACAGATCTGAGTAAAGGGTCAATCACAGTGGCCCTTTACCACATGATCACTGCGTTCAATCACAAGCAATCACAGATGTAAACACAACATGTCTTTGCTGGTTAACAGCTCTCCTTTACTCACATAGAGACCATTTGTGAGGGAAGGAGAGCCAAGTCTGTGCTGGAGGCCTGGAGCAGTGAGTTTTGAGAGTTCACAGTACTTTTGCAGTGTTTTACACTGCCACACATCAGTGACCTGATTATCAGTGCAGCATCATCAGTGCCCATTAGTGCAGCTTATCAATGCAGCCTCATCAGTGCCGCCTCATCAGTGTAGCTTATCAGTGCCCATCAGTGCAGCTTATCAGTGCAGCCTTATCAGTGCCGCCTCATCAGTGCAGCTGATCAGTGCCCATCGGTGCAGCTTATCGGTGCAGCCTCATTAGTGCCCATCAGTGAAGAAGAAAAATTACTTATTCGCAAATTTTATCACAGAAACTAAGCAAAAAATTGATTGATCAACTTGGGTCCATCCTGCCTGTCCATACATGGCTCGAACCATCTATGGCCGGCTTTAGAATACATGATTGCTAGTGCCAATTTCACACACAATAACTTTCAATACCTTTGAACACATTTCTGTGTTTCTACAAATGTTACAGGTTCTTTAGCTATTGTAAGCAAACCTCCCAATCTACACGAAGGCTATCTGAGATCTTGGCACCTATGATATATGTACTTAAAGGACAGCTATAGGCAAAACTTTTTTGTTCATTTTGGATAGAGCATAACCCCTGCCAGATTTTTTTCTTCACCATCTGTGACCCATTGCGGACATTTCCTTTCACTTCCTGTCCCATAGCCAAACAGGAAATGAGAAGAAATCACTGCAAATTAAGGAAATTCCTTGGGGACCCCCAAATCACCAGAACTAGTGTCCGCATTGGAAGATTTCCTTGCTATTACTTCTCCGAAGACAACCCAAAGTTTGGGATTTTCTTTTACTTTTTTTCACTTTCAATAATAATGATAAACAGGACAAATAGAGAGGGAATCTCCTTCAAGGGGGCACAGACAGCAATTACTGGCAGGTGTTCTAATCCCTCTCCACTCCGTCCAAAACTAAAAAAAAGTTTTGCCTTTAGTTATACATTAATACTTCTAGCTGTGATTTCTTAATTTCCTACTTCTCACCAATGATGCCTCCAGTACAACCTACTTTACATATTACCGGCTTCTCAAGGCCTCTTGGCCCTTTTCTCTCTCTGTCTCTCTCTAGTTACTCTTTCCCTCTTTGTTTCTCATGTTCTATTTCACAGTAAAATAACACTTCATTTATTTACTTTGTACTCCTCTTATGCATAATGTGCTGTGTTCAGTCAGTACTGTGCGTACCTTTGGTTTGCTATTTCCTGTTAATGTACGAGTACGCCTTTCTTTTACTGCAATAATAAAAATCTATTGAAACTAAAATAGCAGTGGTCTCGTCAGTGATTGAGATTTCCTCTGAAAAACTAGGTGAATAGAAGGCATTGAACACCAAATGGTCAATCAAAAGTTCATGTATCCTTTATTCATGTTAGTAAAGTCATAACCAGTAGAAGAGAAATACCCATTACACGTTCCAACAAGAACTGTGGTGTTCTCAAAAACAAATGTCAAAGCATATATATGTGCAGATATAGTGCATCCGGAAAGTATTGACAGTACTTCACTTTTTCCATATTTTGTTATGTTACAGCCTTATTCCAAAATGGAGTAAAATCAATATTTTCCTCAAAATCCTTCAAACAATACCCCATAATGACAACGTGAAAGAAGTTTGTTTGAAATCTTTGCTAATTTATTACAATAAAAAACAGAAAAATGCCGTGTACATAAATATTCGCAGCCTTTGCCATGACACTCAGACTTGAGCTCAGGCGCATCCTGTTACCACTGATCATCCTTGGGATGTTTTCACAACTTGATTGGAGTCCACCTGTGGTAAATTCAGTTGATTGGACATGATTTGGAAGGCACACACCTGTCAATAAAAGATCCCACAGTTAACGGTGCATATCAAAGCACAAACCAAGCCATGAAGTTCAAGGAATTGTCTGTAGAAGGCCGAGACATGATTGTATCAAAACACAGATCTGGGGAAGAGTACAGAAACACTTCTCTCCCAATGAGCACAGTGGCCTCGATCATCTGTAAATGGAATATGTTTGGAACCACCAGGAGTCTTCCTAGAGTGGGCTGGCTGGCCAAACTGTGTAAACAGGGGAGAAGGGGCTTAGTCAAGGAGGTGACCAAGAACCCAATGGTCACTCTGACAGAGCTCCAGCATTTCTCTGTGGAGAGAAGAAAACCTTTCAGAACAACCATCTCTGCAGCACTCAACCTATCAGGCCTATATGATAGAGTGGACAGATGGAAGCCACTCCTCGGTAAAAGGCACAAGACAGCCGGCCTGGAGTTTGCTAAAAGGCACCTGAAGGAATCTCGGACCATGATAAACAAAATTTTCTGGTCTGATGAAAGAAAGATTGAACTCTTTGGCCTGCAAGCATCATGTCTGGAGTCATGTCTGGAGGAAACCAGGCACCATTCATCACCTGGACAATACCATCTCTACAGTAAAGCATGGTGGGGGCAGCATCATGCTGTAGGGATGTTTTTCAGTGGCAGGAACTGGGAGACTAGTCAGGGTTGAGGGAAAGATAAATTCAGCAATGAACAGAGACATCATTGATGAAAACCTGCTCCAGAGTGCCCTGAACCTCAGACTTGGTCAAAGGATCATCTTCCAACAAGACAACGGCCCTAAGCACACAGCCAAGATAACAAAGGAGTGGCTATGGGACAACTCTGTGAATGTCCTTGAGTGGCTCAGCCAGTGCCCAGACTTTAACCCAATAGAACATCTCTGGAGAGATGTGAAAATGGCTGTGGACTGATGTTTCCATCCAACATCATGGAGCTTGAGAAGTCCTGCAAAGAAAAATGGGAGAAATTGCCCAAAAATAGGTATGGCAAGCTTGTAGCATCATACTCAAAAAGACTTGAGGCTGTAATTGATGCCAAAGGGGCTTCAACAAAGTATTGAGCACATTTTTTTTCATTTTTTTATTTTTAATAAATATGCAAAGATTTCAAACAAACTTCTTTCACATTGTCATTATGGGGTATTGGTTGTAGAATTTTGAGGACATTAATGAATTAGACTGTAACATAACAAAATGTGAAAAAAGTAAAGCGCTGTGAATACTTTCCGGATGCACTGTATATACATATACACACATTAATACAAACAAAAATGTCCAGTAACAGTATAAATCTAGGAAATTGTCCAAACTGTGTGTAAAAAGTTATTTGTTATCCACCAAAGATTTGTGATGCTCTGCCACTTCATATAACAGCAACCAACACCTCCACCCATGTGATCAGAGACAGTCACCAGACTGAACTGACCCCTTAATCAATAGGTCAGTAGTGCTTTTTGCAGAAGAATTTCCACTATTGATTCTCTCCTTTACTCAATGTTCCACAATCCTCAATTGGCAGGTGCAGACTGACATGGACTACTCATATTCCCTCATAAAACGAGAACATCCATAGTATGATAGTGTAAGAACGTTTTCCAGCACTCACAGGAGCGTTGCTCTACCCTCGAGGTCAGCTTTTCTAAAACTTTTTTTTTTTTTTTTTTTAAAGTCCTGTTTATTTGGTTTTTATTGAAACATAACAAAACGGAGCCTTTGGGCATACCCCGGCTCAGCAACGAACACTGTGAATAGATAACATTTATGTAGTACTTGTTAGCTTAATTTCACAATTTCAAGAGAGAATACACAATGATGTAAATGTCAGGTAACTGGTAATCATCAATACACAATAAAATAAGTTGAAAATAATGGAGAGGGGTAGTCTATGTTTAATCATATGGGTGATTCTCATTAGTGTACCAAGGTAAGGGTACGGATGGAGATGATGATGATGATAATGATATAATTGTTATACCACTGGATCCATGGTTGCCAAGGTCTAATGAGTTTGTGTCGATTGGGCTTGCCGTAAGACATTGTATATTCATAGGTATCGTGAGTTTGCACCAGGGAGATAATGTCAGCAATTGTAGGGGTTGAGGGTTTTTTCCAGTTTTTAGTTATTAGCAGTCTAGTTGCTAAAAGAATGTGTGTAACTACTTGTCTATAATTTTGGGGAATTTGTTCTATATTTAGGTTTAGGGTAGCGAGTTGAGGAGTCAGACTGATATCACAATTTGTGATGTCAGCAATCAGATTAGAGATCTCCAGTCACATGTTGGATATCTGCGGACATGACCAAAGTATATGGGATAATGTGCATACATGGCCACATCCTTTCCAGCAGTCGGCCCACGTGCTTGGATACATTTGGTTCAGTTTTTGAGGAGTAAGGTACCATCTCAAAGTTATTTTCTGGGTAACTTCCCATAATGCCATGCAACAGGTGGATTTGACTATCACTCTAAGGGCTGTTTACCATTGGTTTTCAGTTGGTGCTAATTGTAAATCCTTCTCCCAGTCCTTGAAAGGTTTGGAACCGGTGAAGGATTTCTTTTCATGTAAAGTACTATAAATTAGGGATATTCGTTTGTGTTTACCACTGTTAGTGAAGAAATAGTTCCAGGTCTCTATAGGTATGGCTTTTTCTAGATTGGGATAGGAGGCCAGGCAGTGTCATAGTCTGATAAATGTGAAATAGTCTCTGTTAGGGGCTTTAGTTATACTTTGTAGAGTTGAGCGAACACCTGGAAGTTCGGGTTCTGCTGGTCCGTCCGAACTTCGGGACAAAGTCCGGGTCCGGGTCCGGACGGAACCCGAACGATCGCACGGACAACGAACCCCATTGAAATCAATGGGGACCCGAACTTTTAGGCACAAAAATGGCTGTAGGAAAGTCCTGGAAAGCCCCAGAGGGCTGCAAAAGGAAGTAAAATGGGGGTAAGGGTAGGGCAAGCGCCCTACAAAAAAATGGGGACAGGGAAATAACTTTAAATATTTTTAAAAAAATAAAAACATAAAAAATGCAAAAATGGAGATGAATGTGGTTCATCTTCAAACTGTGTCTGAAAAGTATTAATTAACGGTAGAAGCCATATAACTGTTCTAAAATCATCTTCAAACTAGGGCAAGTGCCCTACAAATAAATGGGGATAGGGAAAATAAATTAAAATCA
>BLSH010340014.1:208833-249597 GCA_018402905.1 Glandirana rugosa
GTAGACCTTTGACACACACTGTGAAATTGATTTTGGCCCTGTTTGACAAGACTAAAGTGTTACACACAGTTTCCAGATGTTTGCAGAACAGTTTGTCCCGGTTTTAGTTAAAGTGTCACACACAGTTTCCAGATGTTTGCAGAACAGTGGTTCAGTTTGTCCCTGTTTTAGTTAAAGTGTTACGCACAGTTTCCAGATGTTTGCAGAACAGTTTGTCCCGGTTTTAGTTAAAGTGTCACACACAGTTTCCAGATGTTTGCAGAACAGTGATATGGGTTCGCCCGGTTTTTGTTAAAGTGTTACACACAGTTTCCAGATGTTTGCAGAACAGTAGTTCAGTTTGTCCCGGTTTTAGTTAAAGTGTTACACACAGTTTCCAGATGTTTGCAGAACAGTGATATGGGTTTGTCCCAGTTTTAGTTAAAGTGTTACACACAGTTTCCAGATGTTTGCAGAACAGTAGTATGGTTTGTCCCGGTTTTAGTTAAGTGTTACACACAGTTTCCAGATGTTTGCAGAACAGTAGTATGGTTTCTCCCGGTTTTAGTTAAAGTGTTACACACAGTTTCCAGATGTTTGCAGAACAGTGATATGGGTTCATCTGGCTTATTTATACTTTTTTGACACAGTTTGAAGATTATTTTAGAACAGTTATATGGCTTCTACCGTTAATTAATACTTTTCAGACACAGTTTGAAGATGGTCCACATCCACCTCCATTTTTGATTTTTTTATGAAATTATTTTTTAAAAATGCTTTTAGTTATTTCCCTGTCCCCATTTCTTTGTAGGGCACTTGCCCCACCCTTACCCCCATTTCCTTCCTTTTGCAGACCTCTAGGACTTTCCAGGACTTTTTTACAGCCATTTTTGTGCCTAAAAGTTCGGGTCCCCATTGATTTCAATTGAGTTCGGGGTCTGGGACAAAGTTCGGGTTCTGTCCGGACCCGAACCCGGACTTTGTCCCGAAGTTCGGCTGAACCAGCAGAACCCGGACTTCCAGAAGTTTGCTCAACTCTAGTCATGGTACATTAGCATGGTGGTCAATGGAAAGAATGTTCTTTGCACTGGTGGTCAGGGGGGAAGAATCCACCCCAATCCACCCCCTTTTATAGATAGCTAAAATATCATTGGTGTCAGTGGTTACATATCTAAGAGGCAAAAATTGCTAATTTCTCAAGGAACCCTTGGCAACTTCTGGAGGAGGAAGTCTGCTCTAGCTATTTCGGTCAATGATGGATGTCGATCTCACAGCAGGGCTCCTGCCCACCCTCCACACCCAGTTACAGAAGCACCAAAGCTGAAGTCCATATACAATCTACAATTGCTTTATTGGTTAAAATACAGGTAATTCAGTGTAGCAGAAATACGCTAATGTATTTCAACTATGAGTAGTGTAAGCCTAAACACATTAGCTGCTGTTGCTACACTGGCTTGCCTGAATTGTAACCAATAAAGCATTTGTGTATAAGCAGACTCTATCTTTGTTGTTTCCGTAGTCTAAACTGTGAGAACATTTAATTTAAAAAGTCAAATCCAAGTAAAAAAACAAAGAAGCATTTGTGCTACCCTTAGACATTCCCGCATCCCTGTGGATTGAGGTTCCATTAGCAAGTGGACTTCACCTCCCGAGTGCTACATGATTTTCAATTCTAGCTTAATTACATTCATCAACACATTTCATCCAATTCCAGACTTTTTACCAATATGTGCCACCACAATTTTTATATACATATACACATATACACATTTTTAAAATACAGATGTATGTCCAGTAATTAAATATTTTTTACTATTCTAGCTTCCTGGGGGTATATTTAGGAAAGCTTAGTTTATAACACTCTGTATATTTGTATTTTTTTTTTTTTTTGCGAAGTGGTACCCCCAGAAGGGACCCACTGAATAGATGATGATGACTAGAATTTTCTCCTACTTGTACAAAGGCTGCCAGCACACCAGAGCACAGTGCAAAGCACACTGACACAAGAAAACAGTCTACTGGAATGTCTTTTTATTATTTATTGCTATAACTATGAACTATGGGAAAGGATGCAGGGGATGGATACTCCAGGCTGTAAAGTTTAATAAGAGGACTCTCTTCTCTGTGCTACACTCCTTCGAGATAGAACTTCTGAAAAACTTCAGGATACAGTTTCCCTTGAGAGACTATAGGAATGCCAGAGGTAGGGACCCTGTAGATGCAGAACTACTTAGCTTGGATGTCCCAATAGTACACAATCACCAGTATCTTATAGAATAGCCAGTACTCATAAGGCCAGGGAGCAGCTGTGCCCATTCATCCTCCTCCAGATGCCTTCTAATGAGGTTTTGCAGATGGGATCTGTCAGGTGAAGTGTCTGGGTGTCGAAGATAACTTCAGATATAGGCCCAGAGCAGGGACAATGTCATTCAGTGCCCAGGGCAAAGATGGCGAACTGTGCCCCCCCCCAACTAATGGAATTGATCACTCAGGAAAGGTAGAGAGAGAAGTGTAGATGGGGTAGAGCTGAGACAAGCCAGACCAAGTAAAAGTAATATGGAGGTAGATGAGGTGTCCTGGCAAGGAGAGCAAATTGAGGGCGAGAGTGCAGCTTGCTGGAGGAGTGTAGGTTGCTGGAGTGTTTAATAGCAGCAATAAGGAAGAGTTGGATGGAAGGGAGGAGTCAGGGAATCTGTACATCATGCGGTGAATATAAGGCACAGTCACACCTGTCATTGAGGCAGGAGCAGTGGCCAAAGCTCCCAGTGCACTCCCATCACCACAGATTAAGACAGCGCCCAGGGCAAGTGTCCCTTCTGCCCACCCTTTGTCCCGGCCCTGTATAGGCCCCCCAGCTTTGCCACAGATGGGACCCTGATGAACAGCAACTTGATTCAGTGGAATCTTCTACAGGGAAGGGGGTAGCCACCCCCCCCCCTCCAGACTGGTGGAATCCCTTCAACAGGAAGACCAGGGCGCATGCTCTTGGTACAGCACTGTAGGCGATATTGCACGCAAATATGTGGCCACTCTGCTCCATGGCCCTACCCCTGAGAGGCTACATTTTTGCGTGCGATTGGCGCCAAGAGGTTAAGCAATCTATTTCACTCCTTCCTCCCCATGTTCCAGAAGCCTCTAGAAAGCAGGGGAAAATAATCAAATTAGCAACCTGTGAGACCCAGAACAGCCCAAAGAAATCAATAGCTGCTCCAATGACTATAGAGGAGCCAAAAAAAGAACTACATTAAGGCTCCATGCACGCTGAAGCTGATAAACGACCATTTATGGTCATTTGGGCATTTTTTTAACAGCCCATAAATGCCCCTTTATGTTATCCTGTGTGTCCATGCACACATGGACTTTTATTGTCGTTTAACAGCAGTGCCATTTATGGGCTGTTATCTGAACGCCCTGAATTGGCGCTCAGGAGTCGTTCTTCTGATCACAAAAAATGCAGGACGCTGATAAACGCTCATAAACGCAGCTAAATGGCCATTTATTGGCATCCAGCTCTTTTTGTAGTCAATGGAAGCTAATGAAGTAAAAAAAAAACTCAAAAACGCTGACGCCGATAAACGCGCAGAAATGCATATAAATGCTGCTTACAAAATGCTGCTAAAAGCATGTTTTCTCTGCCTCATGTCTCCTGCCACATAATCAGATGCCCAGAGAGCGTCCAGTGTGCGTGGAGCCTTACTTAACAATTCCAGCAGCCTATCTAGGAGGGTGTTACATTAGTCTATTTGGGCCTCATACACACGGGCGGTTTTTGACGCCACGTTTTTTGGCTTTTTTTGCAGCTCTCCATGTTAGTCAATGGCCCCATAAAAATGCCAACGTTTTAGAGCTGTAGGGGGCGTCGGCGTTAGTGAGCTGAAAGTAGAACCCACGGCCAGCGTGTTCCAAGGCTGTAACGTTTTGGCATTTTTGACGCCGACGCCGCAAAACACTCGATAACGCTCACTAACGCCATACCAGCGTTTTCGACGCCAACATTTTTAGGTTAAAAAATAGCAGAGGAATGTTTTTTTTTTTTTTTTTAAATGCCCTTTGACGCCAACGCTCACTAACGCTCCCACCTGTACTAACAGAAAGATCATTTTTTCAGTCCAAGGGTGTTTCCCACATATAAAGCCAGATAAACCATATGGAAAAGACAACTGCTCTTTTTGAACTGCCCAAGGAAAAAAAAACCTTGAGGGACCTCAGTTACAGTGAGTGACAGCATGAAACGCTGCATTCTACAACACACGGAAAGTTTATCTTTTCAATTATCAAGAGCTTTGAGCAGATTTGATAAACTAGAAAACCGCTTTACCTCCTCATTTAACCAACCCGCTGTGTCTCCAGCAAAATAAATCAACATATAAACAGAAAATCACATGAAAGTTTCGGAAAGGTCAGTAGATGAAACACGGCAGTCATCAGGGTCTTCAGACCACAAAACTAATATACCGTACAAGGTGTACCAAAGGAAGACAGCCGGCGGATTACAAGTAAACAATAAACTTTTTATAAAGGATAATTATGTGATCAAATCCAGCTCACGGATAAGAGGCTTCTGCTTAACCCCGTTCCCAACTGAACAGAGCCGAATGATTTGTTCCCAATAAATAAACTCTTTATATAAAGCAAATCTAAACTACCTGGACACATTAAAGTGTACCTGTCATTTTGAAGCCGGCAAAGCAATAAAGGATGCTAGGGTGGCAGTTTTTTTTTTTGGGGGTTTTTTTAATCTGATATTTGGGTAATATACACACAATGGAACCTGAAATAGATTTACAATGCACTTGCAGTGGATTTCCACTGTGCTTGCAATTTTGAGGCTTTCTGCCCCCTAACCCTTAAACTTAACCACTTTAAGACTGCCCACCGCACTTATAGTGCGGCAGGGCGGCTCTTTTGCATGAAACAAAGTACCCATACATCGTTCCACACAATAGATACTGTGGGCACTCAATGTCCACCCACGATCGCTCCTCAGAGAGATAGAACGGGAATCTGCCTATGTAAACAAGGCGCATCCCCGTTCTGACAGGAGACTTATCAGAGATCTGCTTTTCCCAGTGCTGTGCAGTTTTACCACCCCCACTATGTCATTATCTGTTGTATAAATGTGTGGCACAGTTGGTGTGCAGCAGACCCCGAAGAAGAGGTAGAAAACATGAAACGCGTTAGCCTTGGTTGTGTGAGATACCAGTCATGCAGTATATATCCATGAATTGAAAGGACTCCACAAATGCTTGTAATGCTCAATTTCATGGCTCGTTTGTGAGTATGTTTTTAACTTTTTAATTAAAGGATTTTATCAAAAGATAATGCGCTAGGCCAGTGCGCCATTGTTTTTTTGTCTTTGCTATCGGGAACAGCGATCTCTGTGTTGTCCCAGTGAGCCCATCCCCCACACACTTAGAACACAGCCAGGGAACACAGTTAACCCTTTGATCGCCCCCTAGTGTTAACCCCTTCCCTGCCAGTGTAATTTATACATTGATCAGTGCATTTTTATATGTCACTGATCCCCAAAAAGTGTCATTTGGGGTCAGATTTGTCCACCGCAATGTCGCAGTCCCCGTTAAAAATCCATGATCACTGGCATTACCGGTAAAAAACTATTTAAAAAAATAAACGTCCATAAATCTATCCTCTATTTTGTAGACGTGATAACTTTTGCGCAAACCAATCAATATATGCTTATGTTTTATTATTTTTTTTTACCAAACATATATATGGCAGAATACATATTGGCCTAAACTGATGAAGAAATCTGTATATATATATATATATTTTTATTATTATTATTATTGCAGAAAGTAAAAAAAATATATTTTTTTTTTCAAAATTGTTGGTCTTTTTTTGGAAAGATGGGCGATTGGATCTGCCCCAGTTGCAGGTCTCAATCAGGGAATTGCAAACTTGGACTATCTCTGCACTCAGGAAACATACAGATTATAATAAAACAATACATTTTATTCAATTAAAAAATATAACAAAACATACATGGTACCAATGAATCAAATAAGAATGATTACATACAGAGTCTTTGGTTATACATATACTGCTGGGTCTTTTTTTATTTATAGCGCAAAAAATAAAATCCGCAGAGGTGATCAAATACAACCAAAAGAAAGCTCTATTTGTGGGGAAAAAAGGACATCAATTTTATTTGGGTACAACTTTGCATGACCGCTCAATTGTGACTTAAAGCAATGCAGTGTCGTACCGCAAAAAATAACCAGGTAATTTAGGGGGTAAAACCTTCCGGGGCTGAAGTGGTTAAAGTGGTTGTAAACCTCAGACATGAAATATGCACAAAGCATGTCCCTCTATAGTGTGTACTTGTCTCAATTAGAAACACTAGGGGGTTGATTTACTAAAGTCCACTGAATCCAATAAGCGTCTATGTTTTTATTGCCAAAGCTTAATTGAAGAAGCTGCAGTTAGAAGCTGATTGGCTGCCATGCACAGCTGCACCAGATTTTGCACTCTCCAGTTTTAGTAAATCAACCCCAGTGTAATTTCTGTCTGCTACTGCATTCCTCTGCTATCAGCATACATCACTTCTGACAGGTTTTCCTGACACCAAGAGTAAAAAGGTGACATGGGAGGGACCTCCAACACACAGCCTGTGATTGACAGCCTCAGCTCTGTTCCTGTGTGCTGTGCGGAGGGGGGTGTCTCACTTCCCTCCAATCAGCTCTCAGAACTCTCCTCACTGAGCTCTGCAGAGTGTAACTTCAGCTCCCCAACCCCTTTTTGTCTGTAGAGACTGGCTGTAGAGAAGAGAAGACAGCAGGCAAACAGATAAAACATATGTAGGAAGATTTGTTTCATCTCTGTGTATCACCTAAGGCCAATCACTTCACTGGGAACATGTAAGGGTTTTAAAATCACTTTTTTTTTTAAATGTAGTAAACCACCATCCTATTTTTAAACCTACAAGGAGAAGTTATAATGTGCTAGTATGCATCGCATACTAGCATATTATGTGATACTTACCTTAACACTAAGCTCTTCAGCGGTGCACTGTCACTGCTGACAGGACATCCATCTTCACCCAGTCTTCCCTCCGGGTTGGCAGGCTCTGGTTGTTTGAATGGACCAGCCGCAATGTAATCACTCCCACGCATGTGCGCAAGAACCGCTGTTCACAGGACTCCGCAAAAACGGCACGGGTATGCCGTTCCTTCAGTGCGCATGCACTGGTGATGTCACCAGCCTATTCACAAGTAAATATCTCCTAAACGGCGCACGTTTAGGAGATATTTGCTGTGCCTATAGGTAAGCCTTATTATAGGCTTACTTATAGGTGAAAATCAACCATAGGAGTTTACTCCCTCTTTCAGCAGCTGATTTAATCACTTACTGAGTATGCAGCTTCTTTATCTCCTAATCTTTGCCTATATTTCTATTTAAACTGGTGCTGTGCTGTCCCAGGTTTCCTGTTTCAGGGTGGCACCTTTCTCTTGCAGCATCCTATGGAGTCAACCTTGTATACAGATAGATTTGTGTCTCCCTGTGTGCATCACTAGAAACACACAGCCCCATACCCTAAGATGACAAGAGACCTCCCTGCTCCTCCTCTCCCCTTCCTTCTCCAAGACAACAGACTGATTGGAGACTGAACTGTCTGCTGTTAACTCTTAAAGTGGAGGTCCACCTGAAAAAAAATAAATAAAAGTCAGCAGCTACACATACTGTAGCTGCTGACTTTTAATAACAGGACACTTACCTATCCTGGAGTCCAGTGATTTCGGCACCCGCCGCCGATCTTCGGATCGGGGGTCGGGATAGCCGCATCCATTGTGGGTAAGGGAACCCGGACGTGTAGCACTACAGCTTCCCGTCGGGCACCTTACTGCGCATGCGAGAGGCTCCGCTGCCCTCTGCTATAGGCCAGGCAGCTAGTAGCTGAGCAAGGAGGGAGCCGGGCTGCTGACGTCAGCGGCCACGGCTACCGGCCCGAGCTCCTGGATGTGTGGAAAAGGACACCTGTCAAGTTGTGTGGGCCTTAATGAACATAACATATAGATCCATAGTGCAAACAGCACACTAAATGAACTGTATCCGACTGCACCCGGTCATCACGTATGATCGGGAGCAAGGAGCAGAAAGTCCCAATCATGTGACCATAGTGACAGCCAATCACATGGTCAGGAACTATATGTCTAGCACTTAGCTGATGGTGGAAAGGGGTTGAAAAATGTTTTTTACTAGTAAAAATGTAATGTATGAATTATTGCATGCATTATGTAGTCTTCTATCAAGCCAGCAGATGGAGCTCTAGCATCCTTTTCACATTTTCAACAATTTCAGCTTTCAGCTATGCAGAAGTAAGTCCTCTCTTATGAGGGCCTGAGGTTTACATCAGACGAAGGAAACAGAAACCGGATATTGTCTGCTGTACAGTCTCTAAACCATAGTGCTTGGTTATCCTTTGTCTGGAGAGGATGATTAAATGATGTATCAATGGACACATGCATTTTTTAAAATATTGGGAAACCTGCCTTTACACGCACATGAATAATAATGCATCCCAGTCTTAGTCCGTAGGGTTCAATATTGAGTTGGCCCAATCTTTGCAGATATAACAGCTTTCCAGCTTTCCACAAGGTTTAGAAGTATGTCTATGGGTATATTTGACCATTCTTCCAGAAGTGCATTTGTGAGGTCAGGCACTGATGTTGGACGAGAAGGCCTGGCTTGTAGTCTCCAGTTTAATTCATCCAAAAGGTGTTCTAGCGGGTTGAGGTGCAGGCCAGTCAAGTTCCTCCATCCCAAACTCGTTCATTCACACTATATTACCAAAAGTATTGGGCCACCCCTACAAATCATTTGGTGGAGGATATACAGTATCTCACAGAAGTGAATACACCCCTCACATTTTTGTAAATATTTTATTATATCTTTTCATGTGACAACACTGAAGAAATGACACTTTGCTACAATGTAAAGTAGTGAGTGTACAGCTTGTATAACAGTGTAAATTTGCTGTCCCCTCAAAATAACTCAGCACACAGCCATTAATGTCTAAACCACTGGCAGCAAAAGTGAGTACATCCCTAAGTGAAAATGCCCAAATTGAGCCCAATTAGCCATTTTCCCTCCCCAGTGTCATCTGACTCGTTAGTGTTACAAGGTCTCAGATGTGAATGGGGAGCAGGTGTGTTAAATTTGGTGTTATCACTCTCACTCTCTCATACTGGTCACTGGAAGTTCAACATGGCACCTCATGGCAAAGAACTCTCTGAGGATCTGAAAAAAATAATTGTTGCTCCACATAAAGATGGCCTAGGCTATAAGAAGATTGCCAAGACCCTGAAACTGAGCTGAAGCATGGTGGCCAAGACCATACAGCGGTTTAACAGGACAGGTTCCACTCAGAACAGGCCTCGCCATGATCAACCAAAGAAGTTGAATGCACGTGCTCAGGTTGTCTTTGGGAAATAGACATATGAATGCTGCCAGCATTGCTGCAGAGGTTGAAGAGGTGGGGGTTCAGACTGTCAGTGCTCAGACCGTACGCCGCACACTGCATCAAATTGGTCTGCATGGCTGTCGTCCCAGAAGGAAGCCTTTTCTAAAGATCATGCACAAGAAAGCCAGCAAACAGTTTGCTGAAGACAAGCAGACTAAGGATATGGATTACTGGAACCATGTCCTGTGGTCTGATGAGACCAAGATAAACGTATTTGGTCCAGATGGTGTCAAGCGTGTGTGTTGTCAACCCAGTGAGGAGTACAAAGACAAGTGTGTCTTGCCTACAGTCAAGCATGGTGGTGGGAGCGTCATGGTCTGGGGCTGCATGAGTGCTGCTGGCACTGGGGAGCTACAGTTCATTGAGGGAATAATGAATGCCAACATGTACTGTGACATACTGAAGCAGAGCATGATCCCTCCCTTCGGAGACTGGGCCACTCATTCCAACATGATAATGACCTCAAACACACCTTCAAGATGACCACTGCCTTGCTAAAGAAGATGAGGGTAAAGTTGATGGACTGGCCAAGCCTGTCTCCAGACCTAAACCCTATTGAGCATCTGTGGGGCATCCTCAAATGGAAGGTGGAGGAGCACAAGGTCTCTAACATCCACCAGCTCCATACCAAAGAGGGTTAAGGCAGTGCTGGAAAATAATGGTGGCCACACAAAATATTGACACTTTGGGCCCAATTTGGACATTTTCACTTAGGGGTGCCAGTGGTTTAGACATTAATGGCTGTGTGTTGAGTTATTTTGAGGGGACAACACACAGAGCCAGAGTGGGAGAAGACACCGGAGCTGATTTAATAACATATTTTAAAAAGCTGTGTAGTGTGTTTTTTTGGACACTTTTTTTCAGGTGAATGGGTAGGGGTACAATGTACCCCATGATCATTCACATAGGGTGGGGGTCTGGGATCTGGGGGCCCCCTTGTTAAAGGGTGCGTCTGGATTCTGATAAGCCCCTGCTCACAGACCCCGACAACCAATGGCCAGGGTTGTCGGGAAAAGGCTCTTGTCCTCATCAACATGGGGACAAGGTGCTTTATGGTGGGGGGCGCAGAGCCACTCCGCCGCAAAGCACCCATACTCCCCATATTGAGGGCATGTGGCCTGGTGTGGTCCAGGAGGGGGGGTGTTAGCTGGTCCCCACCCCCTTTCTTGGCCTGCTAGGCTGTATGCCCGGATAAGGGTCTTGTATGGATGTGGGGGGGGACTCTATGCCTTTTTTTCGGTGTGGGGGGGAACCTCACGCAATTTTTTTTTCATTTTTTGCAGGGTTCCCCTTCAAGATCCAAGTCACGGTCATTATGATCCAACTTCTGTTCAAATCAATGGGCTCCCATAGGGAACCATTGATTTTGAATAGAGGCAGAGAAACGCCACTGAAAGCTAGCGTGGAAAAAACGCGTATTGACGCCAATGCAAAACGCTGATAAAATCAAGTTTTTAAAGTGGCTTTTTTCCTGGCCCTCGGTACCGACGTTACAGCTCGTTTTTCATAACGCCCATGTATATGAGACCTAAACAACAAGTTTGAAAAATAGGTCCAGTCTTTAACCACTTCCCACCCGGCCTATTAAGGAATGACGTCCTGGCGGGTGGTTCATTATCCTGACTGGACGTCTATTGATGTCCTCAGGATAATCCGCGATCGCGCGCCCATGGGGGCACACATCGCGGCGATTGGTGGGGCCGTGAGTCAGTCTGAACCACCGCATTACCGACCGAGGTAAAAGGCTTACATCGGAAGCCTTTTACCATGTGATCAGCCATGACCAATCACGGCTGATCACAGTGTAAATAGGAAGAGCCATTTATCTGCAGACCTGAGCAGTGGAGAGCCAATCAGCTGCTCTCCTGACAGGGGGGGGCTACGCTGAAAGTTTATCAGCGCAGCCGCCCTCAGGATCACCCCACTGGACCAACAGGGAGCCGACCAGGACCACCATTGAGCCCCCTCCCCGGGACACCATGAGGAGGCCACCCAGGACCACCAGGGAGCCCCCACTAGACCACCAGGTAAGGGCAATACAGTGCACTGTAGGGATGGCACTGTGCCCATATATGTTGCCTGCCAGTGCCATCCCTAACAGTGCCCACCTGTGCCACCTAAAAGTACCACCTATCAGTGCCCACTTGTGCCACTTATCAGTGCCCACCTGTGCCACCTATCAGTGCCCACCTGTGCCACCTAAAAGTGCCACCCATCAGTGCCCAGCAGTGCCACCTATCAGTGCCCATTAGTGCCCGGTGCCACCTATCAGTGCCACCTATGAGTGTCCATCATTGCCACATATCAGTGCCACGTATCAGTGCCCGGCAGTGTTGCTTAACAGTGCCGCCTATCAGTGCCCATCAGTGCTGCATATATGTGCCCCATCATCAGTGCAAACTTATCAGTACCACCTCATCAGTGCCAATCTGTACTGCCTCATCAGTGCCCGTCATTCTAGCCTCATCAGTGCCCATCAGTGTAGCAACATCAGTGCCCGTCAGTGAAGGAGAAAATGTACTTATACAACGTTTTGTGACAGAAATAAAGAAAAACTTTTTTTTTTTTTTTTTAATTGTAGCGTATAAAATAAAAAAAGCAGGGGTGATCAAATACCACCAAAAGAAAGCTCTATTTGTGGGAACAAAATGATAAAAAACTGGTTTGGGTACAGCATCGCACGACCGTGCAATTCTCATTCAAAGCGCAACAGCACTGAAAGCTGAAAATCGGCGGTCTCGGCAGGAAGTGTTCTAAGTGCCTGGTATTGACGTGGTAAAGTGGATAAAAAAAAAGTCGCAAATATCACAGAAAAAAACATTTTAAGAATATTTTTTTTTGGGTGTTTTTGGAACTAAACCATTAATCCTACTCTGCTAATTGGTGAATATCCCATAAGATGATACAAACTTGCCTGACTGGAGCCACAAAGCACAATGTAGGGCAGTAATTAAACGGAGGGCTAAGATGTGATATTTGTATCAGAGTGATGAATGTAAAGGCTGCTGTAGCTACATTGGCTGAAGGAGTTGACAATGCTTTTGTAACGTCAGTCCTGCAAATGGGCCATTGTCACCATTGTGTCACAGTGAATAGAGTTCACGATAGCGTGAATAAAGGCAAGGAGCCAGCACGTGGAAACCTTTGTCTGCCAAACTAAGAAATCTTGATTCTAAAGCAACCAGTTTCAGCTGAAAACGCAAAGGCAAAGCCATTTTTTTAAGAAGAAATAAAGCGAGTCTGTTATCTGAATTAGAAGTTTAAAGTGTCTCAGTCATTTTATAAAATATCAGAATCAAAGTCCTTACTGAAAAGATGAATTCTTATTTGTCCCACAGTATTCATTACCACACATTGCGGTGTGCAGGGTCATCTTTACTATTGACTGTACCCTGGGCAAACATTTTCTTGGGCCCTCCCGAATCTGCTTATCAACTATTTGCAGGCAGTGTGGGCTCAAAGGGCAGCTGCTTTGGGCCAAACAACAATGACTGCCCCCTTTGCCCTGCGTTAAAGACAGCCCTGGCTGTGTGCAGCAATGAAGATGCTTTCCCGTAGTGGACAATGGCACCAAAACACTCTAACACAGGGTTACTAAACCAGGGTTCCATGGCTATTCCTTGAGCAATGAACAATTTCTTTATGTCAGATAAGTTCCCACTGACACCAATAATCTTTTTAGCTATCTGTAAGGAGGTAATTCTTCCCAATGTCCACAAATGTAAGGAGCATTCTTCCCATTGACCATCACACTAATGTATCATGAGTTGTACAGGGTGGGCCATTTATATGGATACACCTTAATAAAATGGGAATGGTTGGTGATATTAACTTCCTGTTTGTGGCACATTAGTATATGTGAGGGGGGAAACTTTTCAAGATGGGTAGTGACCATGGCGGCCATTTTGAAGTCGGCCATTTTGAATCCAACTTTTCTTTTTTTCAATAGGAAGAGGGTCATGTGACACATCAAACTTATTGGGAATTTCACAAGAAAAACAATGGTGAAAGTCGAGATACTCAAAATACGATATGTGCAACACCTGAAACTATGGATACTGGAAGCCTTTGCTAGCATTTCTCCTGCGGTGTTGCTATCAGTGTGTGAAGAGTGGGAGAAGAGGGTTGCATTGACAATCCAACACAAAGGGCAGCACATTGAACACATTTTATAAGTGGTCAGAAACTTGTAAATAACTCATGAAAGAATAAAACCAAGCACACCATTGTTAATATCACCAACCATTCCCATTTTATTAAGATGTATCCATATAAATGGCCCACCCTGTAGATATAGTCATTTTTAGCAAGGGTTCCCTGAGACTGGAAAACTATTCCAAGGGTTCCTCTGTGTTGAAAAGGTTGAGAAAGGATGCTCTAACATGTGTATGCCCTGAAAAAACTGATAGTGTCTGTAAATAACTAGCCCCCACACCCAGCCATATATACCTTCCCAGTCATGTTCTTGCTGCCTTCCTGCACGACCAGAGCCCTAGCCACTGGAGTGAGGCTTTCAGGTATTTGGAAGCATGTGAACTCCCCATCTGACAGAGCTCAGTTCTAGGCGGTTAATACTTAGTCAATAGCTAGTTTCAAAAACTATCATGTGGTGTGGGAGGCAATAATTTCACTGTATGTCTAAGGCAGTGAACTATGATGCCAAATATTTTAGTTTTAGTCGTATTTTAGTCATCAGAATTGTGTTATGTGACGTGAGGGGGTGGGGTCACCTATTTATGGCACCCGGTGGCCCCAACCCTTCTTATAAAAGAAGTGTCAAGTGAAGACCGCCCATTCTGGGAGATGCCTCTGGGCGGCACAGCTGCGGCGACGGTGAAAGAAGAAGAAGAAGAAGAAGACGAGGATGGAGGAAGACCGGAGGAAGAAAGAAGAAAGGAAGAACATAACTATTTTACACAATAAAGGACTTGTCAAAAACTGACTCATGTTTTTTGTACCGCTACACTCCTTTTTTAGTGAATGGGTAGGGGTTACAATATACTCCATACTCATTCACACAGGTGGGGTTGGGATCTGGAGGCCCCCTTATCAAAGGGGGCTTCCAAATTCCAATAAGACCATTGCCCGCAGACCCCCTACAACCACCAGTCAAGGTTGTGGGGTGAGGCCCTTCTCCCCATCAACATGGGGACAAGGTGATTTGGGACCCCCAAGCACTCTCCCCATGTTGAGGGAATGTGGCCTGGTACGGTTTGAAGGGGGGGCGCTCGCTGGTCCCCACCCACTCCTACCATGCCAGGGCTGCGTGCTCAGATAAGGGTCTGGTTTGGATTTTGGGGGGACCCCAAGGCAATTTTTTTAACAAAATTGGCACGGGGTTCCCCTTAAAATCCATACCAGACCTGAAGGGCCTGGTACGGACTTTGGGAGGGACCCCAATACAATTTTTTTTTAAATTTTGGCGCCAAAGGGCCTGAAGGACCTGGTATGGACTGGGGGGGGGGGGGCAAAACAATGCTTTTTCAGTGATTTTTATTTATATTTTAAATTAATTTTTTTCTTTTATAAATTTCATTTTGCGGCGGCACTGTTCTAAATATCACAGAGAATTTTTAAGGAAATACTAAGGGGACCCCCCAGGCACGCTCCAGATGACGTCAGTATGACGAAACTGGTAGAGCCTTGCTTATGTGTGTCATTTCCGGGTGTCAGAGCCACATACTGTTTGGTTACAAAAGGCTCTCCCCAAGCACTTCAAGCTGTTTTTTTTAGTGTGTTTTATTATACTTTTATTGCTTTGGAAATTATTACCATTGAAATAAAATGTCATTTTAAACTGTACTACTCTATAGGAACCCTCTTTATTTTTCACACACGCACGTGACTGCGGGAAAGGACACCACCAAGACGGACTACAAGGTTGACGCCGGACCCGCTGCACAGTGGCGTAGGACTGTGAACGCGCTGTACCCCGCAGAGGGGTGAAACTATCTGGTAAGCATACATCTACCCTTTTAATACCACCCAAGCACTAGGAGCACCAAGCGTTTTCCAAGGATTGCCCTGCACCACCAGAGGGAGCAATCAAGGAAGAGCACAAGTCACCTCATCACCAATATTGAACATTGCACTTTATGAACTTTTTTATCTGCATATCTTTGGATACACAGGATTTATGTTGATTATCTCATGACCATGTATATTTAAGGAGCAGTCACCTTTATCACCATCATTGAATGTATGAAAGATTTTTTCTGCAGTTTGGTTTTAAGCTGACCATTTTAAGCACCATTTTAAAAGGACCTTTTTTCTTTTTCCACACCTTGGTTTTAAGAATTGTTTTATACTGATTTAAGCTGAGCATTGTAAGAACCACATTGTATTACTAGTGTATATTAGAACAGCGCCATACCTACTCCTGTTCATATCACTCTATGCTCTTGTTCCCCTTTTGGGGGGCAATAGTAGGGGCAGCAGTTCTACCCACCATCAAAAAATATCTTCTCATACCATCAGCGCGGCACCAACCCAATCCTCTTTTTTTACCTACATTATGTGGCACAGTATAGCCATACCTTTTGAACACATAGCCATTGAATTCATAAGAGCTTGGGAGACATCACATTCCAAAACCATGGCAAGTTTTTTTGAATTTTGAAATACATCTGGGAACTTATGTTCATTTAGCCAAAAGACCATTTTTGAGGCCAGGTAGCAACATTGATTAAGAAGAGTCCTTTAGCAATCGACATTCCAATTCACCTCAAAATGTTCAATAGGATTGAGGTCAGGGGTCTGTGCAGACCACTTAAGTTCCTCCACATCAAACTCATCAAATCGTATCTTTATGGAGCTGGAGCATAGTCATGATGGAACATCCCCAGCTTCCCCAAACTGTAGACACAAGGTTGGCAGCCCATATTTGTGTAAAATGACTTTGTATGCTGTAGCATTAACAGTACCCTACACTGGAAATACCTAAACTCACAAACTTGTAGGGAGGAACATGTACTTTAGCCTGTATAGTAAATTTTCTTTAGCTAAACTAAAAAAAAATACATGATTTTGTTACGTTTAGATGGAATACACAAGTGACATAAATCCAGTTCCACACACTTGCTTGAAATTGAAATTTGGCTTTTAACTGCAGTTTCAGAAGCTTCTCATCTCTCAACTTTTTCTTTTAAAAAACTATTTGGCAAATAAGATAAATTTTGGTCACAGCGGGATATATTTTCTCTGATGCTTCTTCTTTTTTTTTTTTCAAAAGAAAGATTGTAGGCAAACTCCAATATATCAAAGGCTGACCTTAAAATTTGCTGACCCTGTGTCATCTGGTCAATGATGGATCCCACTTGCCTCTGTTGGGAAGCTTTGCTACACGAAGCTAAATTAGCAACTTTGCAGATTTTGGCTGCATCACTGCCATTTGTTTCCTATGATCTATTATTTGTAAAATATTAAAAGGGAGGGAGGCAGTTCTTGTAGCGCTTATAAAGCAAACAACGGCGTTCATGAATTTCAACTAGGGAGTGGAAACTAGAATTTGTAATGACTGTTCTCCTGGGTAGAAGTTATTACAAACAAAAGTGGCTTGGAGGCGTCATACTCTAGGTAGAAGAAGTTGCATGTGCACCATGAATCAGGAAGAACAGGGAGCTGCACAGATTTTCTTAATGCAGGTAGTTGTGCCCGCCCATTCCCCCCGCGCCGCCGCTTCCTGGTTGTTTCCTCGCGCTTACCAGAGCCACCAGAAAAGGGGGAGATTATCCAATCCCCTGGAGCAATGAGCAGGAAGTCGAGTGAGGGCAAGATGGCCCCCACTCGACTTTATGCCCTTGGAGGACCGGAGCGATGTCTGACGTCACTTCTGCCTAAAAGCTTTAAATGGCCAATTTTTATTTCTTAGCAAATGTAAAATTACATTTTTTTTTTCTTTTGCTTTTAACCACTTAAGGACCGGAAGGATTTCCAGCTTTAGGACCGGAGCCCTTTTTGCGATTCGGCGCTGCGTCGCTTTAACTGACAATTGCGCGGTCGTCACCGTTTTTGGCCGATTTATATTCTTCCACATATTTGCGATAAAAAAAAACGCAATTGGCGTTTATTGATTGGTTTGCGCAAAAGTGGTCGCGCTTACTGGTGATGAGAATTAATTTTTGGGGTTTTTATTTTTTACTAATAATGGCGGCGATCTGCGTTTTTTTGCGGTACTGCGATATTGGGGCGGACGTGTCGGACCATTTTGACACTTTTTTGGGACCATTGGCATTTATACAGCGATCAGTGCTATAAAAATGCACTGATTACTGTGTAAATGCCATTGGCAGTGAAGGGGTTAACCTGCAGGGGGCGCTCTAAGGGTTAACTATGTTCCCTGGGCGTGTTCTTACTGTGGGGGGACTGCCCTAACAGGAGAAGGGAAGTGGTCACAGCCTTCATGTACAGGAAGGCTGTGATCACAGCCCTTCCCCCTTCACAGAGCGGAGGTCCATGTTTACATACACGGACCTCCGCTCCTTCGCTCCGGGGGGGCCATCGCGGGTAGCCGGCGGCAATCGAAGCCGCCGCACCGGCTCCCCGGCCCTCCCCGGACACAGTGAGCGTGCGGGCGCGCCTCTGGCGGCGCGCGCACGCTCACTAGGCGCGATCACGCGGCTGCCGTCATATGACGGCGATCCGCGTTACAGAGCCACTTTGCCGCCGTCAATTGCCGATTGACGGTCGGCAAGTGGTTAAGTGTAAATGTGACATCTGAGGTCTTTTTGGCCCCAGATCTCACAATAATGAGGACCTGTTATGCTTATTTCTCTTACAAGAGATGTTTACATTCCTTGTAATAGGAATAAAAGTGATCATAAAATTTTTTTTAAAGGGACAGTGTAAAAATAAAATGTAAAGTAGATAAAAAAAAAAAAGTAAAGCGCCCGTCCCTTTGAGCTCGTGTGCAGAAGCAAGCGCATACGTAAATCGCGACCACATATGTAAACGGTGTTCAAACATGTGAGGTATTGTCACAATCCTGAGTGAGATCAATAATTCTACTGCTAGACCTCCTCTGTAACTTTAAACAGGTAACCTGTAGAAAATGTTAAAGCGTCGCCTATGGAGATTTTTAAGTACTGTAGTTTGTCACCATTCCATGAAAGCAATTTTGAAGTGTGACATGTTAGGTATCTATTTACTCGGTGTAACATCATCTTTCACATTATACAAAAAATTGGGCTAACTTTACTGTTTGGTTTTATTTTAATTCATGTAAGTGTATTTTTTTCCAAAAAAATTGTGTTTGAAATTCCGCTGATAAATACAGTGTGACATAAAATATTGCAACGGCCAATATTTTATTCTCTAGGGTCTCTGTAAAAAAAAAATGTACATAATGTTTGGGGGTTATAAGTAATTTTCTAGCAAAAAATACGAATTTAAGCTTCAAGTGGTTAAAAAAGGGATTATGGGGATGCTGATCTGCGAAGAGTGTGCTCCAACTAGCTTTCAAGGCTCTGTGGATGCACAGAAGAAGCCTATGTTTGGATTGAAGACAGGCAGGCAGGGATTTTATTTAACTACTTGAAGACCAGGCCTTTTCTGGCAATTTTTGTTTACGTGTAAAAATCTGTATTTTTTGCTAGAAAATTACTTAGAACCCCCAAACATTATATATTTTTTTAAAGCAGAGGTCCTAGAGAATAAAATGGTGGGTGTTGCAATTATTTATGTCACATGGTATTTGCGTGTGACATAAAACACTTTCCTTATTTAAAAAAGGTGCTGTTTATATCCAGGGAAAGCAGAAGTGATGAATGATCATCGCTTCCGGTTTCCTATACCACAGAGGTGATCAGAGCTGTTCTGGTGGGACAGGAGAGCCTGAGAAAGCTGTGGCAAGCAGCGGGAGGACACCCCCTCCTGCTACTTATAAAAGCAATCCAGCGGCTAATTAGCAGCTAGGGTTGCTCTTACAAGAAAGTTGACCATCGACTCTTGCACAAAGAAGGAATGGGTCCTGTAGCTGCTGGTTCACGTGATTCTGTTGTGCTGTAGAAATAAAGACTATATATCCCTGCATGGCTCATTAATTAATTTTTTTGAGGACTTGAGGGACACATAACACTACATTTATGTATATATATTTCCAATATATATAAAAATGGCAGTTGTTGTTATGATACACAGTGAATTAGCGATACGGGTTACATCTGTCTAAAGTGGCCCTAGTATATGTATGTATGAATGTGAGTTAGGGACCTTAGATTGTAAGCTCCTTGCGGGTAGGGACTGATGCGAATGTACAATGTATATGTAAAGCATTGTGTAAATTGATGGCAGTATATAAGTACCTGAAATAAAATAAAATAAACATCTACCAGTCTGTTGTTAGCATGCACAAGAAGGTACGGGTCCTGTAGCTGCTGGTCCACTTGATTCTGTTGTGCCCGGTAGACACAAAGACTCTCTATCCCTACATGGCTCATTAAAGGCTTGTTGAAGACCTGGGGGACTCATAACATTGCAGTCATGTATATGCATTAGTCTTTGTCCTATCAATTCCAGCACAAGTGTCCCCTTGATGACAATTTATGAAAAATGATGCCAGGAAAAATGACCATTTGATTTGAAGTATGCAGAGCACCTCATGTTTCAGAACGATTTAACATAAATGAGTGTTTTTGGTGTGTGATTTCTGGCTCAGCAAGAACATGGGCTTAAATCAGGTCAGCAGAAATGATAAATAGGTGGCACATTCTGCTTACGTGGAATACCAAATTGATTTTCATTGATAATTCTTTTTTTTTTTTCTTTCTGGTACATTGCAACATAAACTTAAAGGATTTTTTTTTACTTTACCAAAAATGGCAAAAATGACAAGTTCTCTTGATAAGAAACCTCTTCACTCACTGATATTCACCTTCACTGTACTTCTCCGTCGCTCTGTTTGTCTGGCAGAGCTTTTGGACATTTGAGGTGCTTCTGAGTAGGAGGAAACATGTGGTCTTCCATTCTTCCTCTAAAGATGTAGAGATCAGATCTGAGCAGTCAATTGCCTGATATGCTGATGTATGGGGGTGGGTCATTAATGTGTGTAAGCTAGGCCATGGAAACAACAGAATGTCTCCCTGAGAGCGGCTAAACTGAAAATTTCATGGCTTATGGCTCAAGAAAAAATGGCTAATTCTATTGCCAACAATAAACAACATTTTGAGGCGGTCTGGGAACCCTGGGCAATCTAAAGGGGTATTTCCTTCAGCTCAGATAATTAGGCAACCCAACTAATTGGGAAGAGAATATCAAATCAGGCGCGACACCTACTTTGTTTCTTTTTAAGAGTCTTAAATTCTTTTGTCTCTACCGAGCTAAGTCACATTTTCACCTCGCTCCCCCCTTCTTCTCCTCTTTTATCTATCATTCTCTAACTTCTCTTCCCTATTTCCGTTCACCCTTAATTTTCTTTTTGGATAGGGATCAGGAAGGAATATTTGAACATGTCATTTTAGGAGGCTCCTTTATCAGGACTCACTAAGGTGTTTTGGTAGGAGTACTTTCTTCCAGTTTAAAGAAAATGAGTTAGACCTAATCGCCACTAGGGGGGGTTCCCTGGTCCTCTGGCACAGCGAGTTCCCTTATGGGGTGCTGGGATCTTGGGAAGCCCCCTTACCATCTAACTCTCGCTCAGTTTTCTTATTTCAAACGGAGAAAATACTTCTTTACCATCGACTAGCCTGACAAGAAATCAGGTCTAAGTGATATTGGGTTTTAGCACCTTCCTTCCTGCCTTAAACAATATCTGTGATTGTTTCCCATGTGCTTATGTCTGTTTGTATATATAAACTCAATAAAATCTTTGAAATATAATGTGTGTAAGCTTTAACAACACTAACCAGCATAAAGCTTACAGAGAGTTAAGGTTCAGTGGGTGCTTAGTCACACCAACCTGCTACTTGCTTTAGCCTCTTGTGGTACACATATATGTGGGCACTCAGCCGGCGGGTCTTAACGCCGGGCAGCCACATATATGCAGCCCTGTTAAAACAACGTACCATGCTGAGAGCACGCTCCCTGCACGCTCCCAGCATGGTGGCCGGCAGGGATAAGTAAGCTCCCAATATATACTTGCGAACGGGAGCTTTCCTATCATGTGACCGCTGTGACGGCCAATTACAGCAGTCACATAACCCGAATGCCCACCTCCCAGCGTTTAGAACTCGTAAAGGGCCGGGAGGCGATTGGCGCGGAGGGGTTAAAGTATAACTAAAGACAAAACTTTTTTTTTAAATTTTGGACAGAGCAGAGATCGATTAGCCCCACTGTCAGGTTTTTATTGCTGTCTGTGTCCTCGTTAGGGATTTACGGATTTACACTCTCTCTATTTGTCTTAATTGAAACTAAAAGAAAATTCCAAATTTTGGGTTGTCCCCATAAAAGTAATAGATTGGAAATCTTCCAATGGGGACACTAGTTCTGGGGACCTGGGGTCCCTAAGAAATTCCCTTAATTTATTTCTCTCACTTCCTGTTTTGGCTATAAGACAGGAAGTGACGGTAAATCTCCCCAACCTCCCCAAAACTGACAGGGGTTATGCCCTTCCCTTTACAAAGTGAAATACTGCGCTAAAAAGAAAATAACCCAGATAAAAAACCTAAATCGTGCAAGTGTTGTGAATAAAGGAGTATTTTTATATTATAATATAACAATATGACAGCTGCTGCTTTAAAAATCAGTAAAATGTGTGAGACAACACTAATATCCACATATATATTTAAACTTTAGTGTTAGCAGCGCTATAAAGTGCATACATAATTAGTGCAACATGTAACAAAATTATTGAGATAACATAAATAAATAAAGTGCTGGTGCTGTAATAAAGTCTTTTAAAAGAGTCCTTTATATTGTGCAGTATATTTGATTATCTTCTATTTACTCCTCCACCTTCATTCACCACGTGTGAGAAAGAATAAAATTGGAGGCTCACCAGAACTATGAAAACAAACAGCCCTTTTGACTTATCCAGAGGAATCACAACACGGAGGTTTAGGCCCCTTTCACACATACGGACCGTTTGTCTGTTTTTCATCCATCCGTTGACGGATGAAAAACGGACATTAATGCAACTCTATGGAAAAACTGATGACAACTGATGATCAGCTATTTTCATCCATTTTCATCGGCTTCCGTCAGCATCTGTTTTTTTGAACGGATGAAAGTCCTATTTTTCATCCGTCAAAAAAACGGATCGGACGAAAAACAGATGTAAACTGATGAACGGTCAGTTTTTCATCCGTTTTTGCATTGGTAGTGAATGTAAAAAAAAACTGATGAAAAACTGATGACCACAGATGAAAAAACGGATGAAAAAAAACGGATGAAAAAACTGATGAAAAACGGATGAAAAACGGATGAACTGATAAACTGAACGGTCCGTGTGAGTGAAAGGACCCTTAATGTTCTCCACCTTAGAAAGCCCAATCAGAGGAATCAAAACAGCCTGTGTAGACCACAATATCATCCAGGAGGTTCCCTTCACACTTGGCTTCCAGCAAATGAACACCTCAAATACTGCTGCTCTCCAGCTAAATTCCAGGACAGCTGCCATATGATATGTGTTCGGGTTTAAGGGGATGAGGTGGCAACCCTACCACCACCCCTCCAGTGGAGCCAATCTCTCTGCACCTGGGTATTGAGCCTGTAAAGGGGAGTCTCTCTCACTGGATTGTAGACGTTGGATGGAGGCAGCTGTCCTGGAATTTAGCTGGAGAGCAGCAGTATTTGAGGTGTTCATTTGCTGGAAGCCAAGTGTGAAGGGAACCTCCTGGATGATATTGTGGTCTACACAGGCTGTTTTGATTCCTCTGATTGGGCTGTCTAAGGTGGAGAACATTAAACCTCCGTGTTGTGATTCCTCTGGATAAGTCAAAAGGGCTGTTTGTTTTCATAGTTCTGGTGAGCCTCCAATTTTATTCTTTCTCACACGTGGTGAATGAAGGTGGAGGAGTAAATAGAAGATAATCAAATATATTGCAAAATATACTGCACAATATAAAGGACTCTTTTAAAAGACTTTATTACAGCACCAGCACTTTATTTATTTATGTTATCTCAATAATTTTGTTACATGTTGCACTAATTATGTATGCACTTTATAGCGCTGCTAACACTAAAGTTTAAATATATATGTGGATATTAGTGTTGTCTCACACATATGACCTTCCCTTACTCTATCCAAAAGTTTTGCATATGTTTCTGGACAAAGTGATAGATTTTGCTTGAAGGGGAACAAACCGTGTTTTGTAATTATATTTTATTTATTATGTTTCGGGCTAAATAATACATTTGGATTAAAAAAAAATATTTCACTTTCACCAAGTTATGAAGGAAATTGTTTGGAGTAATTCATAGCTACTATTTCCAGCCCGCAGATGGATCACTGGATTCCTTTTCACAAATTATTAGTTAGTTATTCCTAAGTTGTACTGTACTGAAAAATATCTGTTATTTACAGAGCTCAATGGCTCAAGCTCAACTTACACACAGCTGAATGAGTGGGAGGAATAGCCCCCCTTTCTTCACTGCTCTCTACAGCTCTCTTCATAGGTTCAGTTAGGGAGTTTTCAGCCAAACAGCTTTTTTTGTGCTATCTCTGTAGAATATGCATCATGCTCCGTGACACTACTGTCATGGAAATAAATGTATGTCTTTAAAATAAGATTTTATATGAATAGTAAGAAAAAAGTATAAACACAGTTTTCAAATAAATAACATAAAAAAATAAAATTAATGAGGTCCATTGCAAAACATCTGTAGTGCAATCCTGACCAACGCCACTCTGGGGGTGGCTTTTAATACCAGCTGAGAGGTCCAACTTGTTTTGGTGTAAAACAGTTGTCCCCCAACTCAGACCATCCTTGTTCTGCCAACACTACTCTATAGAAACCAAAACTTCCACCATCCCCACCCTCAAAGCGCTGTCATATCAGAACTGAGACACCCAATCCAGTAGGTTTACCCTGCAACCTGTAAGCTACTGCATTTAGATTTTTTATCTGGCCCTTGGGGCCATAATTCCCCCTGCTGACACCAATGAAAGGGTGCAATTCCTTCTACTAATACCAATGATGAGGCACTATTTCTCCCAATGACACCCACAATGATGCCCAATTACATTGAATTGTGGGGCACTATTCCTCCTAATGAGACAAACAATGGGGCACGATGAGACCAATGATGGGGCACAAGTTTGCTCAATGACACAAACAGTTGTGCCCAATGACACCAATGATGGGGCCCAATTGACACCAGCAATGAGGCACAATTCCCCCCACTGACACCTATAATGAGGCACAATTACTCCCACTGATACAAACAATGGGGCATTATTTTTTCCCACTGATGTTAGGATCTTTTTCTACTCCCAATGGCCACAGTCTAGCCCCCCTAACGTCTTAAGGACAATAAACTGGCCCTTTGTTTAGAAAGTTTGGAGAAACCTGATCTTTTAGCAGCTGAAAGCAAGAAGTAGGGTCACCCTTTGGGTGGAAAGGTAGGTGTGGAGTTGGTGCATACAAATTTTGGGAGTGATGCAGTGGAGAGAGGGTTAAGTTTAGATTGGAGAGAGGGGAGCATGCCTTTTAAAGCCCTTTTGGGATAATCAGGGCCTCAGCAGAGATGATATAAAGGTAAGCGAAGTTCCCATTGTGTTTCACACATATGTTAAAATCTGCATTTTTTGCTTGAAAATTACTTAAAACCAAAAAATCCAAAAGAATAACACATTTACCCAAGAAAATGTTTGCCCAGAGTCCAATCAATAATAAAGAAGGCCCTTCTTTTAGGGATTGTTCACATGTGACCTTGGGGGTGCAGAAAAACCCCACAGTTGGGCTGCATTCTTAACACCCCCCCCCAACTGCTACCCTCTTTAGCTGCAGAGGCAGTGGCTGGGGGTATACACAGACCATGGCGGAAATTGTACCCTTGCAAGTGAGTGGGGCAGCTCTGCAAGCTTGTGCAAGGGGGTAAAGCAGGCGGGGAGGAGTCGATACAATGCTTCTTCACTGCCTATCAAACTCCTCTGAAAAGCAATCTGTAGCGGTAGCCATGAGCTTGTTTTAACCACTTGAAGTCCAGGGTATTGAAAAATGGCATATAGATGGCATGTAGTTAGAGATACCTTATTTTAGGACTGGATTTTAAAACACAAATTTTGGATCACGGAGGTAATTGCACAACAGGTTCTAGGTTCTAGTTGCAGCGTTTTTTGTTTTTTTTACATTATGGTGGTTTGCCGCACCACAATGGGCAAAGCAAAGGAACATAAGCAAAAAAAGTTATAGAATATTTCTCAGATCAAAGGGGTTTTCTTTCTAAATTTAAAAAGCCAGCGGGCTCACAGAGTGGAATCCAGCAAGTATGACACAAGGAAACTCTGAAAACGTAATTCTTTGGCATCTCTTTCAAAGTCAGCTGTATATTGTACAAAGGCATAAAGGAATAAATATACAATCTGACTCCGCAGCGGACAGGGAAAAAAATTGAATTTCTATACCTTACAATAAACTCCTGGCATCTCTATGACAGTGACATGAGGATAAAATCACTGCAGAACGCAACATACATTCCAAATGCATGTGTCTAAAAATGATCAGAATACATCCTCATGATCAAAGAGTACCTGTCTAGTAGTTTTACCGGAAACAATATGCTGTAAAGGGTAGAATAGACAGGCACTGCACTGATTTCATTTAAGGCTGAAATATTAGCATCTTCACAATTCAGAAAAGTAAATGTGTAGGGATCTACACAAAGGAAATGTACAGATGTTGCCCTCCCCCTAAGTAGTAGTGGTGCACTGAAATAAACATTTTGGTGCCAAAACTAAAACCAAAAATTCAGGATGCACTTGGCATCCGAAACTGATGTTTTTTTTTTTAAATATATATATTTTTATAAACAATTGTATTACAGTGTATTCAACTTTTTAATTACTATCATGAATTTAAAGTTCCCCTTTTTTTCTAAATTCCAGCTCCCCTATATACCAATATAGCATTAATGTACTTATTTTGCAAAAATAAAACAGCTTTCCATTAATTCTACACCAGATTACCTCACTCTCTTCATAGCTGTTTAAACACGCTGCTCGATTACTTTTGCTTTACTTCCTGGACAGACTTTAGGTAATGACACAGGAAGGAGTTGACCAGCTGAGGGTAAATGATGTAGGGTGTGTGCTAATGAGATCAGCTGGTCAGCTCCTTCCTGTGTCATTACCTAAAGTCTGACCAGGAAGTAAGGCAGAAGTAATTGAGCAGTGTGTTTAAAACAGTGGTTCTCAACCCTGTCCTCAAGCACCCCCAACAGGCCATGTTTTGGGAATTTCTCTTAGATAAAATAGCTGTCCAAAATACCAAGCCATTGACTCTGATTTAAAGCACCTGTGCAAGATAAAGGAAAACCTGCAAACATGGCCTTTTGGGGGTACTTGAGGATAGGGTTGACAACCACTGGTTTAAACAGTTATGAGTGAGGTAAGCCTGGGTAGAATTAATGGAAAGCTGTTTTATTTTTGCAAAATAAGTACATGAATGCTATATTGGTACATAAGGGAGCTGGTATTTAAAAAAAAAAAAAGGTGAACTTAGCCTTTAACCGCTTAAGGACTGCCCCATGTACATTTACAGCAGCAGGGCGACACTTAAGCCCAAAATCACATACCTGTACATGATTTTTTTCAAGGACTCCTGGGCGCGCGCATGCTGCCGGAGCCCCGCTTCCGCTGTAATTGGACACAGCGGGAGCCAATCAGCAGGTCCGGCGGAAACCTGGCGATTATTTGGAGAGAGGCAGAATGGCGGTCTATGTAAACAAGGCAGATCACTGTTCTGCTAGTAAGGAGGGTGGAGATCTTGTGTTTCTGCTGAGCAGGAACACAGATCTCTGTCTTCCTACAGTGCAACCATCCCCCACACAGTTAGAAAGCACTCCCAGGGAACACAGTTAACCCTTTGATCTCCCCTGATGTTAATCTCCTCCCTGACAGTGTAATTTGTATAATGACAGTGCATTTTTTTTAGCACTGATCACTGTATTGGTGTCACTGGTCCCCAAAAAGTGTCACTTAGTGTTAGAGTTGCCCACCGCAAAGTCACAGTCCAGCTAAAAATTGCTGATCGCCGTCATTATGAGTAAAAAAAGTAAAATAAATAAAAAGTCCAGAGATTTATCCCATAGTGTGTAGACGCTATAACTTTTGTGCAAACCAATCAATATACGCTTATTGGGATTTTTTTTTACCAAAAACATGTAGCAGAATACATATCGGCCTAAACTGATGAAGAAATTTGATTCTTTTTTTTACATTTTTTTATTGGACATGTTTTATAGGAGAAAGTAAAAAATATTGTTTCTTTTTCAAAAAAAAAAATGTTATAGCGCAAAAATAAAAACCACAAAAAGCTCTATATGTGGGAAAAAAAGGACATCAATTTTATTTGGGTACAGTGTCGTACGACCGCGCAATTGTCAGTTAAAGCAATGCAGTGCAGTAACACATAAAATGGTCTGGTCAGGAAGGGGGTAAAAGCTTCCGGAGCTGAAGTAATTAAATTAATTTGAATTTATTGTCAGGCATCGCAGGCACCTTTTGAAGGAGTGTTAAAAATTGTGCTTGATGCATTTTTGGTGCATATTTCGCAAACTGCACCAAAAATGCACCTCCCCATTTAAATGCATTGAAAACACAGCAAGAACACATAAAAAATGCACCGTGTTGTGTTTTTGATGCATTTCTCACACGACCTATGAAAAACACACCATAAGCAAGATAAAATTGAGGCAAAATCTCACGGTAAAATCGCAGGCGTTTTCGGGAGCTATTATTGGCACTTTTTTTTTCCGGCATAACACTGAAAACCCTATTTTCAGACGATAATTTTCAGCGGGCGAAATTTCGGTGCATCACTGTTAGGTAGGTTGCTAGGATTATAGGTAAATTTAGTTCTTTTTGGCTCCTCTGTAATTATTAGAGCAGCTATGGATATCTCTGGGCTGTTCTAGATCTCACAGGCTGCAGGTTTGATTGCTTCTCCCTGCATTCTGGAGATTTCCAGAACATATAGGGCTGGTGTCAGGATGCTAATCAGAAGAAGGGTTCCATGCAATTAAACAAAGATCTGGCATATTTGCCTATGCTAGACACGACCATGTTTGTTTGTGAAAGAATGCATGCAGGCACATCAGTACAGTGTTGGAGTGAGCACAAGCACATGGTCACATGTCCTTGGTGAGAACTGGCTCCTAACGGCCTTCATAAGATGAAAGTTATGCTCATGAATTGCTGGTTGATCTTCAGCTCCCTGTATTCCTTGTTCCCATGTATTCTATGTTCTTGGATTTCCTGCTAGCGACCCGGCTTGCTTCTGGGCCTGCCTGCTGTCTGATCCCCTCTCTGACCTTGGCTTGCTCTCACAGACTCTGCCCTTGCTGACTACCTGTGCATGACCACAGCTTGTTCTTGGCTACACTTCCGCTCCTCCTCCTGCCTAATCTGCTGTGCATGACCTTGGCTCTGTTCCTGGCTGCATCTCTTTGGTTCTGCCCTGCCTGTTTGACTTGTCATGGGTGCCACCTTGGCTCAGCTGCCACTTCAGCTCAGTTCAATCTTCAGAAAGTTCAGTGTTACAGCTGACTCACCAGCAACCTGCAACTGACAACCCGTGCCTCTTTGAGCCCAATGCTTCTGTTATCACCTTCAGGGGCACTTATCACTTATCTGTAAGGGAAGCCTTCTCATCACTTCGGCCTCCAACCAGGTAGGTGATATTTGGGAGAGTCAAATGGGCACTTGAAAATTCATTGTGCAGCAGCCAATCTCTGGGGAGATGTGCCCAGTAAGTGGCTAGAAGAACATAAATAGTGTGGGGACTGGAGCAGCCCTATTCTTGTCTGCTGTAAAAGTTCCACCCTCAGGGGCTGCTGCCCCTTTGAGACAGTTCTGCTGGAGTCTGATGATGGTCATCGAAGTCCCAGCTATAGCAGAGCTGGGGGGGGCTACTCCTAACTACCTCTGGAGCTAACTTGGCAGTTTCATCTAAGGATCTAGTCTGGAGAACTCACTGAAGAGTGCCTGGTGGAGGCTGGAAGGTGTACAGCTGCCTCTGGGACATTGTGAGTACTGACCTGAGCTCAGGATCCTAGTAACTGTGTGCTGTTCTACCTTAGGGGTGCCAGTGGTAGACAGCCCTTGCAGGGTCTTAGTTCTGGCCTTCTCCATTGTTTCTGGCTTAAAGTGATATTAAAGACAGGCAAAAAAAGCAAAACAAACATGGTATACTTAGCCTGATCCCCCTCTTCTCGGGTCCCACATTGGCACTCCTGGCCCCTCCCTCCCGCCGAGTCCCACCTAAGCAGGCTTGCTCCCGAGCCGCTGCTCTGCATGTCCATTCACACACAGTGTCGTGGCTTTGCCCCACCCCCTCTCTCTCCTCATTGGCTCACTGACTGTGATTGACAAGGAGGGGGAGTCCCCGGAAAGCCGAGGCTCTCATGCACATCACTGGATCATGATGGCACTCAGGTAAGTATTAGGGGGGCTGGGGGATGCTATTGTTATCCATCTTGCGTAGTGCGCAAAATAGTCAAGCATCGGCACTGTGTGTGTGTGTGTGTGTGTGTGTGTGCTTGTGCCCCTGTGTCTCTGTGTAAATCCAGGAAGTGAACAGGCAGCAGCTTCAGCTGCCCACAGTTAAAATGGCTGCAGCCAGATTTAGCGGAGAGAGATTTCTGCAGCACATTTGGCAAGTACAGAATCACAGTATGTTTTTATTAAAAATTATGTGAGCAGTTCCGCTTTAAGAAGATTTTTTCACTTTGGCCAAGTACTATGACTTCCGCTGATGTCCTCACTTATTGAAGGCACTATCGTTTATACACTGGGTGCCAAGTGCCAACTAGTCTGATTTATAATACATTTGTATACATTTATACGTCGACTGAAATTTACAGCAAAGTCAAGCTTGCTTAATGAAGGTCCAGAAGGGTCATTTTTTGGAATTACATAAGAGTCGTTCTCGAAGTGTAAATGCATCAAAGAGCAATTCCAGGAAAAAAATTAAGCTGGTGAATGGTTAATCCTATACAGGAACACGGCAACTGTGATTAAGTCAGAAAGTTCACTGTGTTTATGTTAATCTGAGTTCCCTGTAATCTGATTTCAGAGCTCCTCTGAGAACACTGAGCCGAGTTATTTCTGCTTTCCCTGCCGAATGGATCATAGATCCGATTCAGACTTCCCAGGAAGGTGTGAATGTGATTGGGGGTTGGGGTGCTTGCCCAGGTTTTCTGTATGTAAGAGACAATGGAATACTTTACAATGGGTATGTTTGGTATTCGCTCTCCTGCTTTACAAATAGGTATAAAAAAGTGATTTTTTTTTTTTTTTTTTTTTTTGCCATTGGAGAATTTCTTCATCATTGCAATAAAAGGGAAATCGAAGGTTCCCATTATACAGACTCCTAAAAGCAAACTAAAAACAACAATCTGTACCGCCATGTCTCCAACCACCCAAGGGATGTGGTGGGTGCTTGGCCACTGGTGGCACCATCAAATACCCATCATAAGAAAGCCAGCACACAATGTGCAACATTTTTGATAAAGTCCCATGAAATTTTGTAGACAAAAATGTCCCCTTTATTAGGGTGATGATACAGAGCAAGACATTGTCTTTATCTTCATCTTGATAATGGGGGCCTTGGAATCATCATGGAACTTGGGTAAAAACATTGTATTTTTATATGATGCGCTGCTCTTCTCTAGCGATAACATTAAAAACTTGACAGAGGTTCTAACCTTCCACACTATATCCAAAACAAAATAAAAGGTTTTGTCTGAAGTTGAGCTTAAAAAAAATCCTATTCCATCGTATATCTCATATTGTAGTATAAAATACCATCTCCAGCAAATACTTTGGGTGGACTGACCCTTTTTAAATTTTAGCTTCCAACTACCAAAGTTTCCTGCACCCCTTTGCCCTTCCTCAACTCGCTTTTTACCTTTCTCTAGAGCAGTGGTCTCCAAACTGCGGTCTGCGTGCCCTTTGCTTGCCTTTATCTAGCCCTGGGTGCACTATTCCTTCTTCTAAAACCAAAGATAAGGCACTGTTCTTTCCAACTGATACCAACAATGGGACACTATTCCTCCCACTGACACCCACAATGGGGCACTATTCCTCCCACTGACACCCACAATGAGGCACTATTCCTCCCACTGATACCAACAATGGGGCACTATTCCTTCCACTGACACCAACAATGAGGCACTATTCCTTCCACTGACACCAACAATGGGACACTATTCCTTCCGCTGACACCAACAATGGGGCACTATTCCTTCCACTGACACCAACAATGGGGCACTTTTTCCTTCTACTGACACCCACAATGGGGCACTATGCCTCCCACTATCACCAACAATGGGGCACTATTCCTTCCACTGACACCCACAATGGGGCACTATTCCTTCCATTGACACCCACAATGGGGCACTATTCCTCCAACTGACACCCACAATGGGGCATTACTCCTCCCACTGACACCCACAATGAGGCACTATTCCTCCCACTGACACCAAATATGGGGCACTATTCCTCCCACTGACTCCAACAATGGGCACTATTCCTCCCACTGATTCCAATTACGGGGCACTATTCCTCCCACTAATACCAACAATGGGGCACTAATCCTCCCACTGACACGCACAATGGGGCACTATTCCTTCCACTAACACCCACAAAGGGGCACTATTCCTCCCACTGACACCCACAAAGGGGCACTATTCCTCCCACTAATACCAATGATGGGGCACTATTCCTCCCACTAATACCAATTATGGGGCACTATTCCTCCCACTAATACCAATGATGGGGCACTATTCCTCCCACTAATACCAATAATAGGGCACTATTCCTCCCATTAATTCCAATGGGGACAGCTCCTTGACACCCTGGGCTTCCAGAAAAAAAGTTTGAATCATGCTGGTAGCATTATGTCTACAGGGGACATCACAGGGTAAAGGGCGAGTATTGTGGCAAAATTTCCTTTTTTACACATATTATGGGGATTTTTTAATAACCTGGAATTGGCTTTTAACCACTTGTCAATTGTAGGCAGTCATATGACATCCCTGGTTGGAAGTGGTTAGACCAGGATGATGCCTGCAGCTACAGGCATCATCCCAGTATTAACATTTTCAGCCGGAAGTTGCCTTTAATGCAGAAGTGATTTGAGTAGTTTAACAGCCTCTCAGTAACTTCTGCGGGCAGCGGAATGTGGACCCCCCCTCCTCCTGGGGTCTCCCATCTGAGCCTGGGAGGCTGCACAGGACAGAAAGGGAGGAGATGACGTTGTTCCTCCCTCTCTGTGACCGCGGGAACCGAAAGTGATGAGATTTTGTCACTTCTAGTTCTGCCTCTCTGTTTATCTGGCCACTAGCAGCCAGGAAATCAGATGATCAGACCGATCGTTGTGTCTGATCAGCTGCACTGGAAGCCGTAGGAGAGGTCTGGGGTCTAAAAGACCCCAAATCTCTCCAGAAAGAGGACCTGTCAAGGCCCATGCTGTCCTAAGGCATGTTGTTCTTCCCTAGTAATAACAATAAAGTTGATATAAAAAAGAATTCAAGAAACAGTGTAAGAAATAGTTTAAGATAAAATAACAAATACAAATATCAGAAAAATTTTAAAGAGCCCTGCCCCCCGTGCTTATGCGCAATGCAGACCTGTACATAAATCCCACACGCATATGTAAACAGTGATGGCACCACACATGGTATCATCACAAACGTTAGAGCGAGAGCAATAATTCTAGCCCCAGATCTTCTCTGTAACTCTAAACTTGTAACCTGCAAATTTTTTTTATGTACCATAGTTTGGCGCCATTTCATAGGCATACACAATTTTAAAGCATGACATGTTTGGTATCTATTTACTCGGCATAACATTGTCTTTTACATTTTCCCAAAAATTGGGTATTATATTGTGTTTGTGTGCAATATAATTCATTAAAGTGTATTTTTTCCCCAAAAAATTGTTTTTGAAAAACCACTGTGCAAATACCATGTGACATGTAAAACCCATCATTTTAATCTATAAGGCATCTGCTAAAAATATACACTCAACGGCCACTTTAGTATTAGGTACACCTGTTCAATTGCTTGGTAACATAAATTGCTAATTAGCCAATCACCTGGCAGCAACTCAATGCATTTAGGCATCTAGACATGGTTAAGATGACTTCCTGAAATTCAAACCGAGCATCAGAATGGGGAAGAAAGGGGATTTAAGTGACTTTGAACGTGGCATGGTTGTGGGTGCCAGATGGGCTGATCTGAGTATTTCAAAAACTGCTGATCTACTGGGATTTTCACGCACAGCCATCTCTAGGGTATACAGAGAATGGTCCGAAAAAGAGAAAATATCCAGTTGTGTGGAGGAAAATGTCTTGTTGATGTCATAGGTCAGAGGAGAATGGGCAGACTGGTTCCAGATGATAGAAAGGCAACAGTAACTCAAATAACCACTCGTTACATCCAAGATGTGCAGAACACCATCTCTGAATGCAGAGGCGTAACATGAACCTTCAGGGCCCCGGTGCAAGAAATTATGAAGGGCCCCCTGACCCCTGGCCAGGGCCCTTTCCTCTTCACACTAATCCTGGGGCCCTTTACGCCTATCGTGGGTCCCTTTATTATGGTACTGCAGTGGGGCCCTTTCACAAGTTCTGCAGCAGGCTCCAGGGGGACCAGGGAAGCACACAGGGGCCCTGGGAACAGCAGAAGACAAGTAAACTGGATAGAGGAAAATGGAGGAGATTGGGTCCTCTAAATGCCACCCCCGCCATCCCTCCTATTCAGGTGTACAAGGGAGGCACATGGGCCCCCTGGACCATGGGGCCCGGTTGCAATTGCAACCCCTGCAACCCCTATCGTTACGCCCCTGTCTGAATGCACAACACATCGAACCTTGAAGCAGATAGAATACAGCAGCAGAAGACCACAGCAGGTGCCACTCTTGTCAGCTAAGAACAGGAAACCAAGGCTACAATTCACACAGGATCGCCACAATTGGACAATAGAAGATTGGAAGAACATTGCCTGGTCTGATGAGTCTCGATTTCAGCTGCGACATTCAGATGTTGGTCAGAATTTGGTGTAAACAACATGAAAGCATGGATATATCCTGCCTTGTATCAATGGTTCAGGCTGCTGGTGGTGATGGAATGGTGTGGGGGATATTTTCTTGGCACACTTTGGGCCCCTTAGTACCAATTGAGCATCGTTTAAATGCCACGGACCTCCCTGAGTATTGTTGCTGATCATGTCCATCCCTTTATGACTGCAGTGCCCCCATCTTCTGATGGCTCCTTCCAGCAGGATAATGCACCATGTCACAAAGCTCCAATCATCTCACCACTGGACAATGAGGTCCCTGCACTCCAATGGCCTCCCCAATCACCAGATGTCATCCAACAGAGCACATTCGGGATGTGGTGGAATGGGAGATTCGCATCATGGATGTACAGCTGACAAATCTGCAGCAACTGTGTGATGCTATCATGTCACTATGGAGCAAAATCTCTGAGGAAAGTTTCCAACACCTTGCTGTATCTATGCCATGAAGAATGAAGGCAGTTCTGAAGGCAAAAGGGGGTCCAACCCGCCACCAGCAAGGGGTACCTAATAAAGTGGCCGGTAAGTGTACAGTATATATAATCTGTGGGGGTTCTAAGTAATTTTCTAGCAAAAGAAATGTAGATTTTTACATGTAGGAGAGAAGTGTCAGAATTGGCTTGGTTGGCAAATGGAGAGAAGTAAAATACCGGTATTGGAAACACAAGTTCACTCTGCAGGAATAGAAGTAGAATATAATACAGTCACAATCGGAGCCACTCACCTTCCCTATAGATTATATGCTTGGCAAGCAATGGCCATCTCCTGTTGAGAAACCTGCCTGGGTTTTCTACACCTGATGTACAAGATCGGCCATAGATAAAATAAAACACATTTCAATACATTTTCCAGCATCACAACAAATAATAATGAAATGAGAGGCTCATAGATGGCAATGCATATTCCAGATGTCAGCAGTAATTCAAATCATCAGTTTAATCCACAACTTAAGTGACCGACCCTCGTCTCTGAAGAGGATCCATGCAGGCAGAGTTACAGGGTGTCATCTAATAATCAATTGCCTTTTCCAATGAATCATGGAGGAATATTCTGCAACATTCCGGAAAAGCACGGCGGGTAACATTGTGTTCATTCTGCCGTCTATCATCTTTTAATGCATTTATTCACATGATATAACAGGCATGGCAGAATGTGTAATGTGTCAGCAAAATCAGACACTATTTGGGTGATTAACCCCTTCTGGTTAATAGCAAAGCACATATAGTCACACGGCATGTATGAGTGAGTGTATACAGGTGCATTTATTTTTTTTTTTTTTTAGGTACTTATATAGCGCTGTCAATTTACACAACGCTTTACATATACATTGTACACATCAGTCCCTACCCTCAAGGAGCTTACAATCTAAGGTCCCTAACTCACATACATACATACACATACTAGGACCGATTTAGACCAGATCTAATTTACCTACCAGCAATGTCTTTGGAGTGTGGGAGGAAACTGGAGCACCCAGAGGAAACCCACGCAGGCACAGAGAGAACATGCAAACTCCAGGCAGGTAGTGCCGTCGTTGGGATTCGAACCAGTGACCCTTTTGCTGCCAGGTGAAAGTGCTAACCACTACACCACTGTGCCGCCTACACCACTGGGCATCTCATAAAATTAGAATATTTATTATTTCAGGTACTTACCGTATATAGCGCTGTCAATTTACCCAGCGATTTACATATATATTGTACATTCACATCAGTCCCTACCCTCAAGGAGCTTACAATCTAAGGTCCCTAACTCACATTCATTAATATACTAGGGCCAATTTAGACAGGATCCAATTAACCTATCAGCATGTCTTTGGAGTGTGGGAGGAAACCGGAGTACTCGGAGAAAACTCATGCTGGCACAGTGAGAACATGCAAACTCCAGGCAGGTAGTGTCGTGGTTGGGATTCGAACCAAGGACCCTTTTGCTGCCAGATGAATGTGCTACCCACTACACCACTGTGCCGCCCAATCATCAAAAAGTTAATTTATTTCAGTAATTCAATTCAAAAAGTGAAGCATATATTGTATAGTGTTACACACAGAGTGATATATTTCAAGCATTTCTTTCTTTTAATTTTGATGATTATGGCTTACAGCTAGTGAAAACCCAATACTCAGTACAGTGTCTTGAAAAAGTATTCATACCCCTTGACATTTTCCACATTTTGTCATCTTACAACCAAAAATGTAAATGTATTTCATTGGGATTTTATGTGATAGACCGACACAAAGTGGCACATAATTGTGAGGTGGAAGAAAAATGATAAATGGTTTTCAACATTTTTTACAAATAAATATGTGAAAAGTGTGGCTTGCATTTGTATTCAGCCCCCTTTACTCTGATGCCCCTAACTAAAATCTAGTGGAACCAATTGCCTTCAGAAGTCACCTGATTAGTAAATCGAGGCCACCTGTGTGTAATTTAATCTCAGTATAAATACAGCTGTTCTGTGAAGCCCTCAGAGGTTTGTTAGAGACCCTTAGTGAACAAACAGCATCATGAAGGCCAAGGAATACACCAGACAGGTCAGGGATAAAGTTGTGGAGAAGGAGATCTCCTACGTCCCCATTGAAAGAGCCGGGAACCGCTGTGTTTACATTGGCGGTTCCCCGCTCTTTGGCTGTAGGAGCTCTTCGCGGCTCGCGGCTCCTCTGGAGTGTGCTGAGCACGAGAGCGCGCCAGAGGCGGCGCGCGATCGCCCCCTAGCTGTGCCTGCGCGAATCGCCGCCTTTTTACCGTGATTCGCGCTCAGCGTCCACACCGCCGCAGTAAATATACTGCACGCGGTGTGGAACCGGTTAAAGCAGGGTTAGGTTATAAAAAAATATCCCAAACTTTGTTAAATCCAGCTATTTTGCAAAGAAGAATGGGCAAAAATGTCCTCTCTAGATGTGCAAAGCTGGTAGAGACATCCCCAAAAAGACTTGCAGCTGTAATTGCAGAGAAAGGCGGTTCTACGAAGTATTGACTCAGGGGAGCTGAATACAAATGCCCCCCACACTTTTCACATATTTATTTGTAAATATTTTGGAAAACCATTTATCATTTTCCTTCCACTTCACAATTATGTGCCACTTTGTGTTGGTCTATCACATAAAATCCCAATAAAATACATTTACGTTTTTGGTTGTAACATGACAAAATGTAGAAAATGTCAAGGGGTATGAATACTTTTTCAAGGCACTGTATCTCAGAAAATTAGAATATTATGTAAGATCAATAAAAAAAAAAAAAAAAAAAAAAAGGATGTTTAATACAGAAATGTTGGCTTACTGAAAAGTATGTCCATGTACAGTATAGTATGCACTCAATACTTGGTCGGGGCTCCTTTTGCATGAATTACTGTATCAATGCGGCGTGGCATGAAAGCGATCAGCCTGTGGCACTGCTGAGATGTTATGGAAGCCCAGGTTGCTTTGATAGCGGCCTTCAGCTCCTCTGCATTGTTGGGTCCGGTGTCTCTCATCTTCCTAGTAACAATACCCCACAGATTCTCTATGGGGTTTAGGTCAGGCGAGTTTGCTGGCCAATCAAGGGCAGTGATACCATGATCATTAATACAGGCATTGGTACTTTTGGCAGTGTGGGCGGTGCCAAGTCCTGCTGGAAAATTAAATCAGCATCTCCATAAATCTGGTCAGCAGAGGGAAGCATGACGTGCTCTAGAATTTCCTGGAGGGATGCACTGACTTTGAACTTAAAACACAGTGGACCAACACCAGCAGATGACATGGCTCCCCAAATCATCACTGACTGTGGAAAATGTTCCATTTCATTTGGAAATCAAGGTCCCAGAGTCTGGAGGAAGAGTGGAGAGGCACAGAATCCAAGTTGCATGAGGTTCAGTGTGAAGTATTCACAGTCAGTGATGATTTGGGGAGCCGTGTCATCTGCTGGTGTTGGTCCACTGTGTTTTAAGTCCAAAGTCAGCGCAGCCCTCTACCTGGAAATTCTAGAGCACTTCATGCTTCCCTCAGCTGACCAGCTTTATGGAGATGCTGATTTCATTTTCCAGCAGGACTTGGCACCGCCCACACTGCCAAAAATACCAATACCTGGTGCCCAAAAAAGTGCAGAAGAGCATGAAAAAGCTCAAAGAAGCTTGAAAGCACACAAAAAAAATAGGAAAAATGAGCTGAGGGGAAGGTTTGTGAAAAAAGCATATGCGCAAAAAGCTCTAAAAAGCTCAAAGGAGCTCAATAAAAACACGCAAAAGAGCCAAAAAAGTACAAGCTCCTTCAAGCTGAAATAAAAGCCCAAATGCCTGTAAAAGCAGTTTTTTTTTTTTGAGCTGCAATGTACATGAGCCCTTAATGTTAATACCCTTATCAGGGTTGGTGTGCCCAGTTTGTCCCCTTATGTGTACTCCATGGTAGTAATATTTGTTCATTATATACACAGTCTCAGCTTCACCCTTAGTAAGCTGCATACTTTACTGAGCTTATCTCAGCAGTCATTAGACATGTCATGATGGGAATTCATTACTAGTCACTGCTGACACACTGATACAAATGTTAGTTACTTGGTTGCCAGTTACTAGCTTAAAGTATTACTAAACCCAAAACCGTAAAATCACTCTTTATATACTGTAAAGCATTCTTGGTATACTCACAGTGGAACCTGTGCATTGTGTAAAAAGGCTGTCTGATCCTGCCTTCTCTGATCCTCCCATTCTTTTACTGTCCGCAATCTGCATATGCTCAGTTTGGTGTGTATTGCTAGAGAATTTGCTATTTTTTTTCTTGGGAGGATGCATGTGATCAGCACAGGGCCAATCAGCACTGTCTAGAGAGAGGGTCAGGGGTCCTGCAGCCTCATAGGGCAGTCAGGGCAGAATGAAAACTCCTCCTACAAGCTTTAGACACAGATAGAAGTCACAAGACGGTTATATACTGCTCATAAGAAAAGCTATTTCATTTTTAATTTACTAAAATTATTGCATTCTCCATGTTCTGTGTACTGTGGAAGACCAGATTAGTGAATGCAGGGCCCTGGATTTAGTAACACTTTAGGAACATGTTCTGGGTCATTGGCAGAGGATACTGAAGCCAAACAATCAGTATGTCAGCTAGCATGCCCACATATTGTATAACTACATGACAGGTTTGCTTTAAACAGGGTTGCCCATCGCTTCTCATAACAATGACCACTAGAGGGAGCAATTAGAAACCTAGATGTGAAATATAGTAATAAAATCATGGCACAACAAACAAGTAAAAAAGAAAAAAAAAGAAAAATCACACATCAAACTATTTCTAGATACATTTTGCAATTTTATCTCTAGAAAACCAACACTCTAAACATGATGTACCGTGGTTCCCCTTTAGGTGGCTATTTCTGATTGGTCACTATCGGCTATTGCACTTTGCATTTCATGATTGATCAGGACTTAAAGAACAAGCTTAGCAGTGCAGATACCCGGTACCAGACCGCTGTGCGTTCCCTGGTATAAAGAACCTGTAACTGATTTATTTCAGCAGCTTCTCCATCAGCACAGACATAATTGGATATGATGGGTTAATATCTCGCTGGGGAGCCTAGTAATGATTTTTATTAATCAACAAGAAACAGCCTTCAATCACCCTGAAACGTTTCCCATGGGCAAAGCAAGTGCAGATAATTCCTCATCTCCTGAGCTGCACCACTATCCATGAATACTTACACTCTCACAATTATTTTTAGTATAGAAAGACACAAGTGTCAGTTTATAAGGTTAAAGGTCAATGAGCAAAAAAGTAACCGATGGCAATTAATGGACAATGACCCATCTTGTCAGCTCCCAGCCGAAAGGGATGCAATCTAATTGGCTGCAGTGGATTACTGCTCCCATGTGCAAATATATACATTCACCACCACATGAATGCACATACACTTGGCTCCCTCTAATTGAGTAAACTTGATTGGCTGCTCCTAATAAGGCAACCTTGATTGGACAGTCTTTAAAGGGTCAGTAACCCCAAAAGCGCAACTTAGCTTACAGAAAATGGCAGACATTAACCTGTTAACCATATACCTTATACTGCATATATTTTTATGTTTAAATATAAATATTATTTTTTATCATATATATATATATATATATATTTATTCTTTTAAAATAAATGTCCATTTATATATATATA
>BLSH010340014.1:270086-289155 GCA_018402905.1 Glandirana rugosa
TGTTTTTATAAAAAAATAAGAGTTACAAAGGTTTAGAATGGAACGTCCAAGGTTACCTCGAGGGACCGTCCAAAAGAGACCACAGTCCTAGGATTCTTTACCTCGTACATTAAAGAATATAGTTTGATCATAAACAATATTTGGAGAAAAATGATAATATAATTAAAATTAATTATTGTAACCTATTTTTACTGATTGAAGTAACCGGCAAAAATAGGTTACAAAAATTATTTTTACTAAAAATATGTTTAAAGATATAAATGAACCAACCAACTCTGATCTCAACTCGCTTGAAGATCTTCAGGCCCAAGACGACCAAGCCGGCTTGAAGCCGGGGTCCGGGACAAAGTTTGGGTTCTGTCCGGACCCGAACCCGGACTTTGTCCCGAAGTTCGGCCGAACCAGCAGAACCCGGACTTCTAGAAGTTCGCTCAACTCTAGTCTCAACCAACCAAGTAAATATAGAAATTTGTATAAAAATCATTTTTATTAAAAACATTGGATAAAAACGGCCAATGAAGTTAGTCATTTTTATCCAATGTTATTAATTAAAATTAATATAATAGTAAAAAGAGGTTTATAACAAATACTAGTTTGATATAAGAAATTACATGCTCCATTTCTTAGGATCCTGACACCAGAGAAAACCTGCCAGGGAGCTCCATTGGAACCTGCAAGGTAAGATTTGGAAACATTGAGAATAAAAAAATATTTTTGTTTGTTGTATGTTTTTTTTTTTTTTTACTTACCAGCACACATGAAGAATTGTTTAGCGGTCGAAAGAACCCCTAAAGCCACTTCACCAGAGAAAATGTGACCATCTGCTTGATCAGTGCTTTTGGAGGAGCGCTCCCATTTTTTTGGAAACCACTTTTAAAATTCTCCCCTCCAAAGGGCATGACGGACAGTTAGTATCAACATGTCAGAGGGTGAACACTCATTACCCCCTTACCATAAGAATACCAGCCAGCATAGAGAGCTGAGCTAAGTATATCTGCAGGGGGGTTTAATATAACAACTACAGCTCTCATACTTTTATACCCCTTGGACCAGAGAATTTTTTTACATTTCTACTAAAGGCCTGTTTATTTGGCATCAAACGTCATCATTACTTAAAGTGGATGTAAACCTGATTCATGAAATTTGAGCTGGGCACATAGATATGCAGTGTTTTGTTATCGCTTTTCAAAGAACTAAGTCCCGTAGCTGTCTCTTGTTCTGTAGCTCTGTTATCACCTGATAACTTCTCCCACGTTCTCCGAGACGGGAGATAGAAGTGTGTGTTGGAGGAGGTTGCTATAAATAGATTAGCAGTTAAAGAGGAAGTAAACCCTGATGGGGTTGGCTTCCTCTATGTTACCCTAGAATGAAAAAGCAAAATGGGCTAGTATGCATCACATATTAGCCCATTATGTGCCACCTACCTGCATTGGAAGCCACCAATGTCCCCGCTCCAGGCCTCATCCATCTTCTGCCCCTCTTCCTTCCGGGGCCGCGATCTCCGACTCTGTGACTGGCTATTGTCGCTTGACGTCACTCCCACGCATGCGCGTGGGAGCTGCCAGTCACGGCATGATGTCAGTGAAGGAACGGCATGGAGGTCTTTCTTCACTGCGCATGTGCCCGATGACGTAGGCACATCGCAGTACACTGCATATCTCCTGAACCATGCAGGTTTGGGAGATATGCAGGGCACCTACAAGTAAGCCTTATTATAGGCTTACCTGTAGGTTAAAGTGGTTGTCACGGGTTGACAACCACTTTAAATTTCTGTCTAAGAGCAGAGCAATGCACATTGCTTTCTTCCTTTGCCTATGAGGAGAGGGGGTGTGTGCCTTTCCTCCAATCAGCTGTCTTGGCTGTATGCCAATGAACCACTCCCAGAGTTAACCAGGAACAAAAAAAATGTGAACACGATCTGCACTTTTTAAGGATATTTACAGATGAAGACAGCAGATATATATGAAAACTTATGTAGCCATGCCCCCATAGGGGTTGCTGGAAATAGTGGTTCACCTGTCACTCTGCCCTCATTCACTGTGTTCTCACATCCAGAGTCAAGAAGAACAGGCCGGTACTTTGTTTTTATTAGGGGATTAAACTTGGATAGGGTATAGGGTATTTATGCCCAAGGAATTGAACAGTTCTTGAAGGTGACCACTCTATATACAGCCCTGTATATACACGACTTTCCTCCTCCACCACAAATGGTGCTTGCCGTTACTTCTCCTTTCTCTCTCTCCTGCACAATACTTCTCCAGGCCTAGCTAGCACGTGGTGAGACCTGCCTCTGACTATGGTCAGTGAACCGCCCATTACAGGCAAGGGGTTGCAGACCCCTCTGGTGTAATAAAGTACAAATGTGCTTGCTAGTCTCGATGGACTACTGCTCCCAGCTAGTCCCTTCTTCAGGCCTTGCCAGCCCTCTTGGCTGCAGCGACCCAATTCCACCACCCGATGACACCACAGTCCCAACTGGCTCTTGCACCCTTATCAGGCTGTTTCTCTCACTTCCCAATCTGTTCCGGTGTGCCTCTTCCAGCTTCCTTGGGTGTGTGTCACTCAGCGACACCTGGTGGATCCCTCCTGGACACTTGCCCGGCAGCACCACTCCGTTGCTCTCTCCTGCTCCTTGGTCAGGATGTTTATTAAAAGAAATAAAAGTCCAAACAAAGATTAAACAGGGTTTTCCCTTGCAGGGGGTTGTCACCATCCATATGCAGCATTCAATAACTTAAATATTCAGCCTCTTGGCTATATGGTTCAGTAGCCCTCCTGGCTACAAGCGATAATAGCTCTCCTGGCTATATGGTTCAGTAGCCCTCCTGGCTACAAGCGATAATAGCTCTCCTGGCTATATGGTTCAGTAGCCCTCCTGGCTACAAGCGATAATAGCTCTCCTGGCTGTATGGTTCAGTAGCCCTCCTGGCTACAAGCGATAATAGCTCTCCTGGCTATATGGTTCAGTAGCCCTCCTGGCTACAAGCGATAATAGCTCTCCTGGCTATATGCGATCGGCTACTGTGCGATCGAGGGTCACCTCTGCCTCCTTGCAGAGGTGGACACTCAGACTGCCTCCTGCAGTTTTCAACTCCTGGGGACCGCCTGTCTCTTAGCGTGTGTGTGCCACTGAAGCCTTGGCCTGACTACCTTAACAGGCCTCCACCCAGCTGTGCAATCAGTGTACTGGGTAAAGCCAAATCCTGGACCCAGGACTGGGGATCTCATCCCACCCTGATCTCTACAAGATCCCTGGGCTCCAGACCCCGAAACTGACTTTTTTATGAAATAAGGAAACTGAAAAGCCAGTTTCCTCTTTGATGTGCAATGCCTCTGGAGCCCCTCAACCTGCCAGGCTGAGAATTCTGGGCCATCTTCCTTCTCTAAACCCTGGCAGGGCAACGCTCTGCCACAGCATATAAATAATTCCTGGAAGGAGTTCAGCTTTAAAATCCTCAAGTGGTTAATAAGGAAATATTCCTAGAAGTGCTGGATCTGTATAAAAATCACATTGCAGAGACAATCACTGCATTGCCATTATTAAATGCACTGATTCAGCCTGTCAGTCCTGGAGAATTCTATGTATAAATGTGTTCAGTGAGTGTGCAGGGAAGATAACATTTACCTTTTCCTAAATAAGATGAATGTTGCAGTGAGCACTTTTTTCACCAGCTGTATGTTGGGTGAATGGAACTGTGTTTTATGAACAGGGTGAATATTGTCTGTTGAACTGTTGAGGATTATTGGATGAATGTTGAGCAAATGTCAAATGAATGTCATGTTAAATTCTGCTCTGGACGTGAGGACAGCAGGAATATTCCACCACTGAATTGTCTGCATCTGCAAATGTACACCAAACCGCACGGTGTCACACAAGGGGTGCTAGGGTGTGATGGAGGGTCTATTGATACTGAAGGATATCTATTTTTGCAAGGGGGTCTATTGGTTCTGGTGGGGATCTATTGTTGCTGCGGGTGGGTATTATGTTGCTGGGGGGGGTCTGTTGTTTCTAGAAGGGATCTACTGTTTAGGGAGGGGTCTATTGTTGCTGGTTGCTGGAGGGTCTATTAACCACTTCAGGCCCGGAAGGATTTGCCCCCATAATGACCAGGCTCTTTTTTGCGATACGGCACTGCGTTATTTTAACTGACAATTGCAGACTGTACAGACCGTCAATTTTGAAAAAAAAATAATTTTTTTATTTTCTGCTATGAAACATATCCAGAAAACATTTAAAAAAATCTAATTTCTTCATCAATTTAGGCCAATATGTATTCTTCTACATATTTTTGGTAAAAAAAAAACCCCAATAGGTGTAGATCAATTGGTTTGCACAAAAGTTATAGCATCTACAAAATAGGGGATAGATTTGTGGCATTTTTATTATTTATTTATTTTGTACTAGTAGTGGCAGCGATCAGCGATTTTTAGCGGTACTGCGACATTGCGGTGGACAGATCGAACACCTAACTGACATTTTTGACACTTTTTTGGTAACCAGTGACATTATTGCAGAAATCAATGCTAAAAATATGGATTGTTATTTTACTAATGACACTGGCAGGGAAGGGGTTAACATAAGGGGCGATCAGAGGGTTAAATGTGTTCCCTGGGAGGTGCTTACTAACTGTATGGGGGATGGGCTGCCTGGGATAACACAGAGATCCATCTTCGTGCATAGCAGACAGACAGATCCCTGTTCTGTCTCTGTGGGGAACGATCACGGCCGGCTGGTGGGCATCACGTGTGAGCGCGCCCACATATGCTAGTGCACAAATCACCATACCGGTACGATGATTTGCTCAGCCGAGCCATTTTGCCGCACTATAACTGCGGCTGGTGGTCGGCAAGTGGTTAAAGTGGTTAAAGGAGTTTTAAACTCAGAAGGGTTTTTACCTTAATGTATCCTATGCATTAAGATAAAAAACCTGTGTGTAGCAGCTTCCCCAGCACCCCGTAATACTTACCTGAGCCCCATCTCTCTCCAGCAATGTCCACAAATGTCTAAACCATCACTCCTCCTGATTGGCTGAGACACAGCAGCGGTGCCATTGGCTCCCACGGCTGTCAATCAAAGTCAGTCAGCCAATCAGGGGAGAGAGGGGGCAGGGCTGCTGTGCCTCAGCTTGGATGTCCCCATAGAAAGCTGTGGGGGCACTCGATAGGAGGGAGGGGCCAGGAGCAGGAAAGAGGAACCCGAAAAGAGGAGGATCCGGGCTGCTCTGTGCAAAGCCAACTGCACAGAGGAGGTAAGAGTGAAAAATTAGTTGGTTTTCGTGTCATTAGTTTTTGTTTTTTTTTAGTTTTTTAGGTCATTTGTTATGATCGAAATTCGTAAATTAGAGAATTTGTGAATACCAAATTTGTAAATTCAAAATTCGTAAATTCGAAATTCGTAAAATTTTAAATTCAAAAATCCGGAAATTTGAAAATATGGAAATTCCAAAATCCGAAAATTCGAAAATACAAAATTAAAAAATAAAATAATAAAAATAACTAACTAACTAACTAATAATAACTAACTAATTAGGACCCCCCTAATACATACGCCTGAGGCTTTAATTGACTTCAAAAAGAGATGGGCCCGGGTGCAGAGCACTGTGCCCTGAGCTCTCCCAGTTGTGTGACAATAGAAAATTAATACTGGCTATTGTCTTCCTGATTGTCCTCCCGGCCAATCAGGAAGCGGGTCGAGAGGAGAAGTGACCGTAATGGCCACAGAGGAGGAAGCCACTGAGGAGGAGGAGACGCAGGGGAAGCCGCCGCGAAGGCACCGAGGAGGAAGAGATGCAGGAAGGAGCCGAAGCTTCCTGCGACCTAGATGGGGTAAGTACGGGGCTGGTGGGCAGATGAGCAAGTGACTGGGGGTTGCCCCCCCCCCCAAAAAAAAAATGGAGCACCAGCCACCAGTGAAATGAAAATATATAAAATACCAGTATTATAACTATCTGAAATATATTCTTTTTTTATATTTTCTATTCCACCCTATATTATTGTAGCACCCCCATAATATAGGTGCTCATTTTTGGAGATTTTTGTTAGGAGAGGCAAAATCTAGTCAGGCCTGACAGCATGCAGGCCTGAATGTTTTGATCTGGGCTGTTGAGTGGCTCAGGGAGTGCTGGAGATTGCAGGAAGGAATACCCCTTGGATACTCCTCCCCTTTAGTGTCAGAAGGTTCTGAAAAACAGGATGGATGAGGAGGTGTCACTTTTTGATGTATGTTAAGGATCCCTGACCAATCTCCAACTTGGATTGGCAGGGGGCAAGCCTCCTTAAATATAGTGATCTGCCCAGCAGGGAGAGGAGAGTGCCGGGTGGAAGAGTGGAGAATGTAGCAGGTGCTGTGGAGGCCTCACCAGGGAGGGAGCCCCAGTCTGGGTAGGGACCTTGGGGCCTGGAGGCTTGGGTGCAGCCAGGAGTGGAGACGGTTCCTGGAGTAGCACAAGGAAGCAGGAGAGCAGTAGAGTTCTACATTCTAAAAAGTCTCTTTAAAGGATCCACCGATGTCGGTGAGTGAAAGACCCTGGGAGCTGAATGAGAAGGCTGGAGCAGGCTGGGAGGAGATAGTGGACAGTCTGTGGAGGTCGGAGGAGCCAGTCAGGGGAAGGAGTGTCACTGGACAGCAAGGTAGGCCGGAGTGGCCTGGAAGAGGATGGGCTGGGAGTTGTAGTCAGACAACCCCCAGCTAGCACCAACGTACTTAGCTACACAATTGAATGCCCGTGGCTTCACAATTGGGAGCCCGTGGCCCTTGCCTGTAATGGGTGGTCCGGTGGTCCTGCTGACAAAAGAGCAGGCCCCCCCTTGTGTTAGCTGCAGTGGAGGAAGAGGTGTCATGGTGGCCTGGCAAATTACCTTTCAGGCCAGGAAACTAAGCATTGTGCTAGAGAGAAGTGAGGAAAGGAACAGTCGGCAAGTGTTTGTGCTGGAGTAAGTTAGAGTGTAGAAGTAGCGGCCTGTCCCGTGACTCCGAATGTGTGAATATGGTGTGATTGAGGGCAGCAGGCAGGTGAACCATAACTACCAGCCACCCCTAAGGCGGTACATGGCTACATTATATTCCAACAATCCTTTACAAGCCAGAGATCCAGCCAAGATATACACTGGGAGTCTAATCTTTTGCATTACACATTATTGCCGGTCTAACATATTTTTAGAGCTGGAGGAACAAGAATTTAGTAAACTTTCAGGACCAATAATGAATAGTGGTGTCATCCCCTTGGCTAAAAAAGCCTGGCCAGGTTCTATGTGAAAGTGACCGACCTAACTCACAAACATTATGCCTCCCCAGCACCCATTAAATATTGATACGCCGGTTTTGCTTATGCTGACCCTTTACTGTTGGATTGAGCATATTGAACAAGAACGACAAGATGTATTTCATGATTATTAAACAGACGAGCAAGATCATTACAAGAGATGGAACGTCCTATGGACAGAGCTTTACAGGCCCCTGTAAATCGAGGACAGATGGCGACTATGTAAATGCACGGTATGATATATACGGCTGGAAGTCTGATAGTAAAACACAGGCAAGTACTTCGAACGCTGCAGTAATTGGAGAGAGAGAGGTGAATCTCAGCAGTCAGGCAAGGCTGGCTTCCTGGGCTCTAATAGAGAGGAGCAAATTAGTGCTGCAAGAAAGGAAACCTACATACCAAATATTTCATCCATACCGGCTGCCTGCCTGTTTATAGGAAGACCTCAGGGCAACTGTGATGGCAAAAGTAGGGATGGTAAAAAAATGTCAAAAGGAGCCGGAGAGGAGTAAAAAAGAGTTGGGTTTGAAAGGCAGATTTTGTTTTAAAGTAGTTCTAAAGCCTAAGTATTCTTTACCTTAACCACTTCAGCTCCGGAAGGTTTACCCCCCTTTGTGACCAGGTAATTTTTTGCGATGTGGCACTGCGTTACTTCAACTGACAATTGCGCGGTCGTGTGATGCTGTACCCAAATATAATTGATGTCCTTTTTTCCCCACAAATAGAGCTTTCTTTTGGTGGTATTTGATCACCTCTACGTTTTTTACTTTTTGCGCTTTAGACTCTTCAGGTCCGAGCTATAGCCGATTGACGGCTACAGCGCGGATCTACTTTGCCGGGGCGCCGTTAATTGACGTCCACCCCTTTGCGCGCTCCCCACGCGCCCTCGCAGCCGCCCGCGGTGCGATCTCGTGCCCACCGTACACTGAATGGACTCGATGTCAGCCCCGAGACCCGCGATCGTCTAACAGAGCTGCAGAACGGGGAACTGCCAATGTAAACACTGCGGTTTCCCGTTCTGTGAGGGGACAGATGATAGATCTACTGATCCCTGTACTCAGGATCAGTTAGATCTGCTATGTCCCTGCCAGCCCAGCCCCCACACAGTTAGAACACAGTGAGGGAACACATTTAACCCCTTGATCGCCCCCTTAGTGTTAACCCCTTCCCTGCCAGTGACATTTATACAGTAATCGGTGGATATTTACATTTCTGATCACTGTATAAATGTCATTGGTCCCAAAAAAGTGTCAAAAATGTCCGACATGTCCACCGCAATGTCGCAGTCCTGATAAAAAATCTCAGATCGCTGCCTTTACTAGTAAAAAAATAAATAAATAAAAACGCCATAAATCCATTCCCATAGTTTGTAGATGCTATAACTTTTGCGCAACCCAATCGCCTATTGCGATTTTTTTTTTTTACCAAAAATATGTAGAAAAATATATATCAGCCAAAACTGATGAATACTTTTTTTTTAATATATATATTTTTTTTGGGCATGTATTATAGCAAAAAGTATTTGTTTATAGCGCAAAAAATAAAAACCGCAGAGGTGATCAAATACCACCAAAAGAAAGCTCTATTTGTGAGGAAAAAGGACGTTAATTTTGTTTGGGTACAATATCGCACGACCGCCAATTGTCATTCAAGTGTGACAGTGCGGAACCAGTGACACTATAATACAGTGATCAGTGCTAAAAAATATGCACTGTTACTGTACTAATGACACTGGCAGGGAAGGGGTTAGCATCAGGGGCGATTAAAGGGTAAAATCTGTTCCCTGGGATTGATTACTAACTGGGGGGGGGGTGTATAGATCTGTGTTCCAGGAACACAGGATCAGCACATTCTCCTCTCACAGAACGGTGATCTGCCATGTTTACATTGGCAGGCCGTCCTTCTGCCTTTCTCCCAAACGATCGGTGGGTCCCAGTGGACATTGCGTCCACCGGACCCGCTGATTGGCTCCCGCTGTGCCCAATCACAGCAGGAGCAGGTCACTGGTGACGCACGCACGCGCCCCAGAAACAGAAGTGTCAGATCATGTACTAGGTACGTGATCTGGCACAGAGTGACCACCCTGCCGCAGTATATCTGCGTGGGGCTGTCTCTAAGCAGTTAATGCATTCCTTGCATTAATGTGGTTATAAACCCTCACATATACCCAGTGAAGTGTCTGGCTTCAGATAAAACACAGAGATGAAACAAATACTCCCACATACAGTATGTTGTACCTGTTTATCTGCGGTCTTCTCTAAATCCATTCAAAGATCAGAATGTATAAAGTATGTTTGAGATGTCAGAAAACAGGAGGTGGAGAGCTGAAATTACACACTGCAGAGCTCAGTGAGGAGAGCTCTGAGAGCTGATTGGAGGGAAGCCCCCCCCCCCCCCCCACACACACACACAAAACACACAGTAACAGAACTGAGGCTGTCAGTGACAGGCTGTGTGCTGGAGCTCTGGAGCAACTGCACTTGCAGAGTACAACTGCACATTACAAAATGCACAGTCTATTTGCCTTTAGTAAATCAACCCTTTAACACTCTTAACTGACACAAGCACACACTATAGAGAGATATGCTTTGCTCTTGTATTCCATGTCTGAGATTTACAACCACTTTAAGGTAAAAAGTGTTCAGGTAAAAAGTATCAACCCCCCCCCCCCCACCTCCCCTTATCCTTCCTTTAGACCTCACTTGATCCAGCGCTGTCTGTGTCTATAGACACAGGTAGTGGAGCTAAGGATTAAGACTGCAGGTGTGCTATAATAGGAAGCGGCTTTTTGTGGTGGCGCACCGGGAAGTGGAGGTGCCAGGACCTGAGGCGGGGGCCTGAGAAGAGGAGGTTTTGGGGTCGCTCAGTGAAATTCCATTGCACAGAGCAGGTAAATATAAACTTGTTTGTTATTTAAAAATAAAAAACTTCAAACTTACAATCAAATTAATGCCATGGGCATAGAAGCCTTGCTTCAATGATATTAAAGCCTAACTCTGGGCAAATAAAAAATGATCCTTTGCAGCTTGGCCGTACCTTCATTGCAAGGATTAATTGCTTGTTTTGGTCTAAGGTAGGGGCTAAATCCAGTCTGCTGCAAGGTTCTATCCTGGCCCACAGTTATGGTCAGTGGCCAGTCACACGGGTCTTCAGGTCAGCCTGTGGTCTCCCCAACACCCACTGGGTGTGCTGTCATTGTACCATTGTCGGATGCAAGTCTCATGTACATAAGACTCCACATTAGTGCCCCCCCCTCCTTAAATGAGAGTCTTTATAAACATACCCCCATACATGAGAGTTCCTATCAGAGTCCCCCCTTACATCAGAATCCAGATTAGAGCTCCCCTTACCTGAAAGTCCCTATCAGAGTTTCCCTATACATGAGAGTCCTCATCGGAATCCATCTTACATAGGAGTCCCTATCAGAGTCCCCTCCCCTCCCCTGGATCAGGGTCTCCGCTTACATGAGAGTCCCCATCATAGTCCTCCCTTACATCAGGGTCTCTGATGGAGAGGACTCTGAATGAGCAAAGGATGGATCCCATGAAGCCACATATCAATGCAGAAACACTGGTAATGGAAGCAGTCTCAGCTTGGGCTCCCCCCCAGGCCATGCCCCCCCATAGGGGGCACGGCCTGGCGGGAGCCTAGGTTAAGACTGCTATTCAATTCAATACCAGTGAGCCTGCATTGATGTGCAGCTTCATTGGATTCATCGTTTGTCAACAGTTGTTTGGAGCCAAGACCAACTCCTTTCCTGGCCTGCACTCAATGTGTTGGACACAGGATTGCTTTCCCTTGTAGCCTGGACGGCCCACATTTCCCATTACTGGTTCACAGGGGATTTTGATTGGCTCCGTTTATTTGGAATTTCTCTGTTGTTTGGAATTATATTATGCTGATTACAAAAAAAAAGTGCCAACTAAACCGTACTCATCTACATTTGATAATTTCATTTATTCATTCATGCATTCAGTAAAATTGATTTTTCTTTAAAAAAGAAAAATCTATATATTCTATTAGTGGTGATTCCCCCCACCCTATCCTCCACAAGAAAATGCTATATTCAGCATCCATAAGCAGGCCTGCCAGTTGATACTTTCCTTGGAACGCAACCTGTGTATGTATGTATCAAATGGCAGGCGTGCTTATGAATGGTGCAGTGCCCATACCTCTTTGCTCACTGGAAATGCATGAGCTAAGCTTGATACAAGGTCCACACATACCGACCATTTGGAATCCCTGCCTTTGCTTTAATGCAGCTACAGTGTGTATATATATATATATTAGAGTTGCACGATTAATAAAGAATCGAGATCGCGATTCAACCCCCTCGCGATCTTAATACAACATTTTCTCGATTCGGTGCAGAGAGATCTCTGCTCGCTGCTGACAGCTGTCAAAAAGAAAAACAGGCAGCCTGCCAAGTTTACCACATCATGGCTTAGATAAAGAGGAACATTCTAACATTTAGTTCTTTTAGCTCAAAGGAATGAACTTTGGTCTAAAGGAGGTCAGTTTAACCGCTTAAAGGCTAAACTTTTTTTGACACTTGTTGCTTACAATTTAAAATCAGTGTTTTTTGCTAGAAAATGACTTAGTAGCCCCAAACATTATATATATATATTTAGCAGAGACCCTTGAGAATAAAATGACATGGAAATGGAAAAAAAACCAGCCATCCTGTCAAGTTTATCACAACATCGCTTAGGCGTAAATAAATGGAAACATTGTAACATTTAGTTCTTTTAGCTCAAAGGAATGAACTATATTGAGGTCAGTTTAACCAATTAAAGCCTAAACCTTTTTCTGACATTTGTTGCTTACAAGTTAAAAATCAATGTTTTTTGCTAGAAAATTACTTAGGGCCCCCAAACATTATATATATATATTTTTAGCAGAGACCCTAGAGAATAAAATGGCGGTTGTTGCAATATATTATGTCACACTGTATTTGAGCAGCAGTCTTTCAAAAGCAATTTTTTGGAAAAAATAAACTTTAATGAGTTAAAAAACAAAAAACAAAACAGTAAAGTTAGCCCATTTTTTTGTATAATGTGAAAGATTATATTGCAAGAATCGTGATCTTTATAGTACTCAAAAAAATTGTGATTCTCATCTTGGGCAGAATCCTGCATCTCATATATATATATATTTTTTGGGGTTTCTTTGTATGTATGGATGCATGGTTTGTTACCAACATGTGGTGAAGATTTCATGTCAATAGCACCTTTAGAAATATATTTACCTAGAAAAATGGTGACGTGTTCAATACCTACTTTATCTGCTGTATATATACTGTATATACACTGCCCCCAAAAAAATTAAAGAACGCTTTTTAATCAGAGTAGAGCATCAAGTCAATTAAACCCTTGGGACATTGATCTGGTCAGTTAAGTATTAGAGGGGGTTGTTAATCAGTTTCAGCTGCTTTGGTGTTAATGAAATTAACAACAGGTGCACTAGATGGGCAACAATGAGACAACCTCCAAACCAGGAATGGTTTTACAGGTAGAGGCCACTGACATTTTTTTTCCTACTCATCTTTTCTTTTTTTTCACTAGTTTTGCATTTGGCTAGGTTCGGTGTCACTACTGGTAGCATGAGGCGATACCTGGACCTTATAGAGGTTGCAGGGACAGTCCAAATCCTCCAGGATGGCACATCAATACGTGCCATTGCCAGAAGGTCTGCTGCGTCTCCCAGCACAGTCTCAAGAGCATGGGGGAGATTCCAGGAGACAGTCAGTTACTCTAGGAGAGCTAGACAGGTCTGTAGAGGTCCTTAACCTATCAGAAGGACCGGTATCTGCTCCTTTGTGCAAGGAGGAACAGGGTGGCGCTGCCAGAGCCCTACAAAATGACCTCCAGCAGGCCACTGGTGTGAATGTCTCTGACCAAACAATCAGAAACAGACTTCAAGAGGGTGGCCTGAGGAACAATGTCCTCTAGCGGGCCCTGTGCTCACTCCCCGACATTGTGGAGCTCGGTCGACATTTGCCATTGAACACCAAAATTGGCAGGTCCGCCATTGGCACCCTGCACTTTTCACAGATGAGAGCGGGTTCACTCTGAGCACATGTGACTGATGTGAAAGGGTGTGGAGAAGATGTGGAGAATGTTTTGCTTCATATAACATTGTTCAGCATGACCGGTTTGGTGGTGGGTCAGTGATGGTCTGGGGAGGTATATCCATGCAGGGACGCATAGACCTCTACAGGCTAGACAATGGCACCCTGACTGCCATTAGGTGTCGGGATGAAATCCTTGGACCCATTGTCAGACCCTATGCTGGTGCAGGGAGTCTTGGGTTCCTCCTGGTGCATGACAATGCCTGGCCTCATGTGGCCAAAGTATGCAGCCAGTTCCTGGAGGATGAAGGGATTGATACCATTAAGTGGTCCCCCACGCTCGCCTGACCTAAATCCAATACAACACCTCTGGGACATTATTTTCCGGTCAACCCGACCCCGCCACTTGCACCTCAGTCTGTTCAGGAGCTCAGTGATGCCCTGGCCCAGATCTTGGAGAAAATACCCCAGGACACTTCCGTTGTCTAATTAGGAGCATGTCCCAACGTTGTCGCACGTGGGGACCCTACAAACTACTGAGTACCATTTTGAGTTGCTGCAATGAAATTTCAGCAAAATGGACTAGCCTGCTGCAACATTTTTTTGTTTTGATTTTCAGGGTGTCATTGAATTCAGCCCTCTGTAAGTTGATCATTTTCATTTCCATCAAATGATGTGGCATCCTTTCGTTCCTAACACATTATCCAGTCCATATCAGTATAGATATCCAGCATGATATTTTTCCCCATTGAGAGCTGATGTGTTTTCAAAGTGTTCCTTTAATTTTTTGAGCAGTGTATATTTGCAGCAATTGCATTCAGTTTCTATTTTCTCTGGTTTTATACAATGACCAGTGAGAAATCATGAGCATTGAAAAACATTGAACTGAAATGACTTCAAAACTGCTGTCAAATGGTGTTTTGAATTATTACTATAATGGGTCTTTTTAAGTGTTTTAGTTGCTTCAGAGTTTTCTGGTAACTGTTTTAAGTTTTTTTCCCCTCTGGCTCTTCTTATGAGTCATGAAATCTAAATCGTAATAATAAACCATAAGGTAAACTGCTTCCGACTACCCACAATCCTTTTACCTTAAAAAAACGAGTTGTAGTAGGTACAGATTTGCATATTTATTGAGTGTTTAAGGGCACCTGAAAGGATTTCTGAATATCCCCAGAGAACACTCTGGCTGGATACCAGAAAGTGTTTGATATAAAGAAAAAGCCTTTGCAAATTAAGAGTCACATCATTGAAATATATCTTCAAAGTTTAGCAACTTTTATTATGGGCCGTGGCATAGCTACTGATCTCAGGCTCAACTGAAGATCATGTTATTGGCAGAATGGGCAGATAAGTGGGACCTCATGCTCCAGGGACACCCATGGGTATAGCTGGGAACTAAAGACTGTGTCTTTCTCTGTCCTCTACATTGACTGGCTATGCTAGGATAATGAGTGCTGAGATACAGTTGTCTAGTCTTACCAGATAAGTGACTACATCAGAGTAACCCAACTAATGTAGAGTGGAACTAAAGTCTCAAAAATAAAAACAAAGAGCAGGCATTGTATGTCTCTTCTGCGATAAAATGAACCAACCTGTTCACAGCTATCACAATGTACACTGAGTAGTGCATGTGCAAATCAGTCTACATTCTGCACAGGAGTTGACGGGAAGACTCAACTCCTGCGCATGCATGGGAGTGAAATCTTACTATGACAGACAATCAACATGACTGAAGACAGACACCTGGAGGAAACTGAGGAGAAGATGCCTGTGCCAAGAAGGAGCTGTCAGGGATCTCTTACAGCAAATGCTCATTACCGTGCAGCAAGTGCTCATTCTTATGTGCATGTGCAGGATCATGACTACAGATGCCTAACAAGACATGCAAGGACAAGAATGCATACGTATGTGCACATGCCCACAGATCGTAGCGCCTGGTGTCCTATTTAAACCGAGAGTCTGCCTGGTCTCGGTTATGAATTGTCTTAAGTTCTGGTTCCTGTAACCCTGGTTCTTGAGCATATGTTGTTTCTTGTTTCTGACCCAGCTATGCCTGACAGCTCTCTTGGATCACCCCTCCTATTATGTTTGCTGCTCGCTTGTGTTACTGACCTTGGCTTGGATTTCTGACCACTTCTCTGCCTCCTGACTTCGTACCTTATTGCCAGCACATTACCAACTCCTACCTGTTCCTGATCTTGAACTTCATCCTTAACCTGCACCTATTTGCCTACACTACCACCAGAAGGTGTTGTGACTGTCATGCATTTACGCTTTTAGGGATTCTCATGCATTTGGCATTGTCTGTCAATGGATCGGTCTGTAAGAACACCTAGAGTCTTGGATTATAGTAGTTAATATACTAGAAAGGATTTTGGGCAAGTGTTTACTCTTGGACCATACAAGAAAATAGAAATACATGGCTTATTTACTTAGATCAGGGATCTCCAAACTACGGCCCTCCAGCTGTTGCGGAACTACACTTCCCTGAGGCATTGTAAAACTCTGACATTCACAGACATAACTAGGCATGAGGGGAATTGTAGTTCCTGAACAACTGGAGGACCATAGTTTGGAGACCCCTGACTTAGATAATGGTGAACATGCCCACTGCAGTGGCAACACTACAGAGGATCTATGAGTCTGCAGCTCTTTGCCACCAGGAAGGAGGAAGCTCTAGTGACAGCGGGAACACCAGGTGGTTTCTCTTAGAGGAAACATTTATGTTATAAACTGAGGGCACAGATAGTTAATACTGTAAATATTTTATTATATCTTTTCATGTGACAACACTGAAGAAATGACACTTTGCTACAATGTAAAGTAGTGAGTGTACAGCTTGTATAACAGTGTAAATGTGCTGTCCCCTCAAAATAACTCAACACACACCCAGTAGTGTCTGAACTGTTGGCAACAAAGGTGAGTATACCTCTAAGTGAAAATGTCCAAATTGGGCCCAATTAGCCATTTTCCCTCCCCGGTGTCATGTGACTTGTTAGTGTTACAAGGTCTCATGTGTGAATGGGGAGCAGGTGTGTTAAATTTGGTGTTATTGCTCTCACTCTCTCATAGTGGTCACTGGAAGTTCAACATGGGACCTTATGGTAAATAACTCTCTGAGGATCTAAAAAAAAAAGTGTTGCTCTACATAAAGATGGCCTAGGCTATAAGAAGATTGCCCAGACCCTGAAAATGAGCTGCAGCACAGTGGCCAAGACCATACAGTGGTTTAACAGGCAGGTTCCACTCAGAACAGGCCTCACCATGATCAACCAAAGAAGTTGAGTGCACGTGCTCGGTGTCATATCCAGAGGCTGTCTTTGGGAAATAGACGTATGAGTGCTGCCAGCATTTCTGCAGAGGTTGAAGGGGTTGGGGGTCAGCCTGTCAATGCTCAGACCATTCGCCGCACACTGCATTAAATTTGTCTGCATGGCTGTCCTCCCAGAAGGAAGCCTCTTCTAAAGATGATGCACAAGAAAGCCCACAAACAGTTTGCTAAAGACAAGCAGACTAAGGACATGGATTACTGGAACCATGTACTGGGGTCTGATGAGACCAAGATAAACTTATTTGGTTCAGATGGTGTCAAGCGTGTGTGGTGGCAACCAGGTAAGGAGTACAAAGTCAAGTGTGCCTTGCCTACGGTAAAGCATGGTGGTGGTGGGAGTGTCATGGTCTGGGGCTGCATGAGTGCTGCCGGTGCTGGGGAGCTACAGTTCATTGAGGGAACCATGAATGCCAACATGTACTGTGACATACTGAAGCAGAGCATGATCCCCTCCCTTCGGAGATTGGGCCTCCACACCTCCAAGACTATCACTGCCTTGCTAAAGAAGCTGAGGGTAAAGGTGATGGACTGGCCAAGCATGTCTCCTTACCTAAACCCTATTTGGCATATGTGGGGAATCCTCATATAGAAGGTGGAGGAGCGCAAGGTCTCTAACATCCATCAGCTCCGTGATGTTGTCATGGAGGAGGGGAAGAGGACTCCAGTGGCAACCTGTAAAGCTCTGGTGAACTCCATGCCCAAGAGGGTTAAGACAGTGCTGGAAAATAATGGTGGCCGCACAAATTATTGACACTTTGTGCCCAATTTGGACATTTTCAATACATACAGTATCTCATAAAAGTGAGTACACCCCTCACATTATTGTAAATATTTTATTATATTTTTTCATGTGACAACACTGAATAAATTACACTTTTCTACATTGTAAAGTAGTGAATGTACAGCTTGTATAACAGTGTAAATTTGCTGTCCCCTCAAAATAACTCAACACACAGCCATTAATGTCTAAACCACTGGCAACAAAAGTGAGCACACCTCTAAGTGAAAATATCCAGATTGGGACGATTAGCCATTTTCCCTCCCCGGTGTCATGTGACTCATTAGTGTTACAAGGTCTCAGGTGTGAATGGGGAGCAAGTGTGTTAAATTTGGTGCTATCACACTCACTCTTTCATACTAGTCACTTGAAGTTCAACATGGCACCTCATGGCAAAGAACTTTCTGAGGATCTGAAAAAAAACAATAGTTGCTCTACATAAAGATGGCCTAGGCTATAAGAAGATTGCCAAGACCCTGAAAGTAAGCTGCAGCATGGTGGCCAAGACCATCCAACGGTTTAACAGGACAGGTTCCACTCAGAACAGGCCTTGCCATGGTCGATCAAAGATGAGTGCACATGCTCAGTGTCATATCTGGCTTGTCACTGTGACACCTAAGATGCCAAACAGCTCCCTGCCTGATCCTTTGGACAACTAGGTCTTGTATATTTTTTCTAGTGAACCTCAAACTCTTTGCTCTTCCTATGAACTTCATGATTTAAGCCACATCTCTGCATTTCCTGTTTGTCAGGTTATTGTTTCCTGCCCAGCCAATATCTTGGTCATTTGCGTACCTGCAGCTATCCTTATCATCGCTGCAACTCGTTAGCGACCTTGACTTTTTCATCGACTACACTTCTGCCTGAACCAGGGCTGGACTGGGACAAAAATTTGGCCCTGGAATTCATCCAGACCAGCCCACTTTAATTTTGCAAACGCGCACAAATACAGTACATAAACTATACACAATTGCGCAAAAAAACATAAGTAGCATAACATAAAGAGTCCTCACACATCTTTTATTATTTCACTTATTCTCCTCTGTATTTTTCTCCTCATTCTCACATCCCTACATGAAGTGGGAGGGCTAACGTCGTGCAGGCACATTGCTACAGCCTAATTGGCTGGAACTTCAGAAACTGGCATTGCTGCAAGCCAATTGCTGCCTTTCAGCAATGCAGCGGCGCTGAGGCTGAGCCGGGTTGCGCATGAACTGAGTTGGTGGGCAGTGAGGATGACAGGCCCTCCCATACCGGCTGGCCAGACAGAGTCCCTTACATCAGGGTCCCCAGAGAGCCCCTCTTTACATCAGGGCCCCCAGAGAGCCCCCCTTACATCAGGGTCCCCAGAGAGCTCCCCTTTACATCAGGGTCCCCAGAGAGCTCCCCTTTACATCAGGATCCCCAGAGAGCTCCCCTTTACATCAGGATCCCCAGAGAGCTCCCCTTTACATCAGGGTCCCAGAGAGCTCCCCTTTACATCAGGGTCCCAGAGAGCTCCCCCTTTACATCAGGGTCCCCAGAGAGCTCCCCCTTTACATCAGGGTCCCCAGAGAGCTCCGCCTTTACATCAAGGTCCTCAGAGAGCTCCGCCTTTACATCAAGGTCCTCAGAGAGCTCCCCCTTTA
>BLSH010340014.1:348671-359956 GCA_018402905.1 Glandirana rugosa
TAGTCAGGTGAAGCTGTATTTGATGGGCACAGGTGAAGCTGTATTTGATGGGCACAGGTGAAGCTGTATTTGATGGTTACAGGTGAAGCTGTATTTGATGGGCACAGGTGAAGCTATATTTGATAGGCACAGGTGAAGCTGTATTTGATGGGCACAGGTGAAGCTGTATTTGATGGGCACAGGTGAGGCTGTATTGAGTGGCGCTGGTGAAGCTGTATATGATGGGCACAGGTGAAGCTGTATTAATTGGTACTGGTGAAGCTGTATATGATGGGCACAGGTGAAGCTGTATTTGATGGGCACAGGTGAGGCTGTATTGAGTGGCGCTGGTGAAGCTGTATATGATGGGCACAGGTGAAGCTGTATTAATTGGTACTGGTGAAGCTTTATATGATGGGCACAGGTGAGGCTGTATTGATTGGCGCTGGTGAAGCTGTATATGATGGGCACAGGTGAGGCTGTATTGATTGGCGCTGGAGAAGCTGTATTTGATGGGCGCTGGTGAGGGGGAGGAGCCTGCGCTTGCATGTCACGTTGCAGCCATCGAGACTGACGCTGTTACCAGCTCGCACGGCTTTACAGTGCTTGATCTCGTGAGTGTTTTAATTGTCTTTGTGGGGCGAAAATAAAAAGTTTTTTACTGAGAGCACTAGATTTTTGCCCTTTTTCTTTTACATGCCGTTTGAGGTGAATGGGATCTTTTTTGGAGCTTGATTGATACCATACAATTAGCTGGATAAGCTGGAGATCGAGAGTTGCACCAGATTTTGCACTCTTCAGCTTTAGTAAATCAGAAGATTTGTACGCCACAATGTCGCAGTCCCACTAAAAATTGCTGATAGCCACCATTACAAGTAAAAACAATAAAAAATAAAAAGTCCAGAAATCTATCCCATAGTTTGTAGACACTATAACTTATAAACCGATCGATATAAGCGTATTGGGATTTTTTTAACAAACATATGTAGCAGAATACATATTGGCCTAAAGTGGTGAAGAAGTTAGATTTTTTACACTTTCTATTGGATATGTTTTATAGCAGAAAGTAAAAAATATTGTTTTTTTTTTTCAAAATTGTTGCTCTTTTTTTATAACGCAAAAAACAAAAACCGCAGAGGTGATCAAATACCACCAAAACAAAGCTCTATTTGTGGGAAAAAGACGTCAATTTTATTAGGGTACAACGTTGCACGACCGCACAATTGTCGATTAAAGCAACGCAGTGCCGTAGCGCAAACAATGGCCTGGCCAGGAAGGGCTAAAACCTGCCAGAGCTGAAGTGGTTAGCTGACAATTGTGCAATCATGCAACACTGTGCCCAAATAATATTTATGTTATTTTTATTTCACAAATAGGGCTTTCTTTTAGTGGTATTTGTTTACCACTATGTTTTTTATTTTTTGCGCAATAAACAAAAAAAAGACTGACAATTTGGGGAAAAAACTATATGTTTTACTTTATGCTATAAAACACATCCAATAATAATAATAAAAAAAAAATAATAAATAACATTTCTTTACAAATTTAGACCAATATGTATTCTGCTACACAATTTTGGTAAAGAAAAATCCCAATAAGCGTATATATATTGGTTTGCGCAAAGGTTATAGCGCCCACAAACTATGGGATACATACTGAAATTTTTATTTATTTATTGTTGAACGTTGTGGTTCACCTGTCACCCTGCACAGCCTGGCATTCACCTCTCAGACACTCCGAGACATAGAACAGCCCATGTACTTTGTTTTTTTTTTTGTGTTTTTATTGAGGGGATTGAACTTGGATGGGGTAAGGGAAATATGAGATGCCCAGTAAAATTTGTAGAACTTGCTTGGGACAACTATATACACTCTGGTATATACACTCTGGTATATACACTCTGGTATTTACTCTAGCACATCTCTTGCTTCAGACCACTTTTCTTCAATTCCTCCAGCACTACTCTTGTTGCAGACTATCACTCCTCAGCTCCTCCAGCACTTCTCTTACTTGAGCTCCCAGGATCAGCTAGCACAAAATTTTTTCAACTTGACACTGACTCAGACAGGACTTGGTGTATTGGCCTTTCCAGGCAGGGACCGTGGGACCCTACACTGTAGAGAGTTCTGATGCTAGCTGTCCCATACGCGGCTACTGATCCCAGTCAGCCTTCTTCAGGCCCTGCCAGCCCTCCTGGCTGCAACTGCCCGACTCCACTGCCCATGTTACCACAGTCCTCTCCTCTGGTTCTGCACCTGTTACTGACTGCACTCTCCCAGTCCTCTCAGACGTGCCTCCCCAGTTCTCCCGAATGTGCATGTCACTCATCAGCCCTCCTGGCTGCAACCAGTGTTTCCTCTCCCTGGAGACTTGCTTGGCAGTACTCTCCCCAGCTGTCCTCCTTTGCTCCTCTGGACCAGGACACCTCCACGTTCTCTTGGAGGGCCCTGTCCACACCTGAGCCCAGGCCCAAGGTCCCCTCTCCCAGACTGGGGGCTCCCTCAAAGGCCCCAAAAGCCTCAGTACTCCATCTCTTCCACCTGGAAACTCCCCCCAGCTGGGCTGACCATAAGTATTTAAGGAGGCCTGCCCCCTGCCAATCCAAGTTGGGGATTGGTCAGGGCTCACCAAATTACCCCAGACAACTCCACCTCTCCTCTCCTTCTCTCTTTCCAGAACCTTCCAGAAAGCTCTGGGAAGAAGAGAGGGGTCTCAGGGAGACTGCCTGTGAGTCACCAGCTCTACACTGAGCCACTCCTATCCCAGAATGAAAAAACAAACAGGCCTAGCCAGCAGCTAGGCCTTCCTAAATTGTCCTATTCTCACAGAAAAAATCCTATCTCTAGCACCTACCTACCTAGAGGGTGCTACACTAGTAACTAGTAATGGAAGCGATCAGCGACTTATAGAGAAGATCCAACCAGCTTCCTCTATTATATTGCAGGTGGTGGTACTGTCATGGCTGATGGTAAAGTTTCCTCCATAGTAGGGCCCATGAAGGAAAGATAAAACAGCCACATAGTCTAAAACTGCTTGACAGTTTATTAAAAGAAATTAGTGCTAAACACTTACAAAAATCAGGTTTAAAACGAGCATTAATAGATCCAAGACATCCTAGAAGTCGATCGACCGGTATACAGGGTTGGAATGCATGGTACCTCATGGACATGGACTCCACCTGACGTGTTAGGTTAGAATTAACGTCATCTGGGGCATCATGCAACATTTTTTAGTGTTTAACAATTTAAAATATATAAACAATATAGCGCTTCCAGTTTGTGGACTAGAAGTGCTACATTGTTTATTAAGCATTAATAACATTGTCAAAAAATCTGATTAAAAAAAAAAAGCGTGTTAACACCAAGTCTGCAATACTCGTCCTCAAATCCAACTCAAAGGTAATGAGATAAAAAAGTGCTAAACACCTTCTTTTTTGTTTAAATGAATGCCTGACACTTTGAGTTTTCTACTAGAAAGCGATCAAGCGTAATCGCTTGAGCTGACAATTATTTTTATGAAATGAGACTTTAAATCAGTATTGTAAGCTGCAGTCACAGCAGTCAGCCTCTGCAAAGGTTTTCCTGTAAAATGCCACGATTTAATAACGAAATCGCATTCTAATACATCTCGCCCGCGTCCTTATTGATGTCATGTGCTTGACATTTCTCACTTTCATTTCTGTGTTGAAGTGTTCTTACAGACCTACAGTATGCAAAATCAGGAAATTGGGGAAAATAAAGTGGGTGTGACGCTGCTCTTATGTTCCTTAATGCGTGTTAGTGAATGTAAATATATTAATCCTTTGCAGTGACTGATAAAAATTATATATGATTAAAATACTTATATGTAAACAAATAAGTACTCCAAAAGACTGAAATAAAGTGACTTGTGGAAATACTGTGCAAAAACCGCTAGTTTTGCGTGTGCAAAATCAATGTGTGTCCTTGCAGACTAATTGTATTAGATAAAGTGACCTGTGCCCATCAGTGTAAACCACTTATGATAAACAAATACCGTTTCCCGTTAGTACTAGCGTTGTAAAAAATATATAATAAATAAATAGTAAGTTTAATTCATTTTCATTCCCCGCAGTCCAAAGTTAGTGGCTAATTATAGAATGTCCATAAACAGTCCCCAAGATGTCAGTTTCCTTTTCAGGTAGTTCATATGATAAAAAATGTTTCCTGTTCTTTAATTTCTGATGTTTTCATCTATGTTCACAACATAAATCAGAAAAGTGCTGGTGGTGCAATCTGTGCTCCCCTAAGGTAATGCACTTACCAGAAGTTGGTCCCCACTAGGGGGTGTTGATCCTTTACAGCAACCCTGCTGTGCTGGGATATAGAACTTTCCTGGATGCCTCTTCTTTCTCGGGAAGTGATCCCCAGCAGGGGGTGTTATGCCTCCGCAGTGGTTCCCCTATGCCAGAATGTGGATTCTTCCTACCTTTTCCTGTATATAAAAGTATATTATACCTGCAGAATTGGGCTCCAGTATTTCAGTGGGTTAATGGATAAGGACAATGGTGAAACAATAGAAGAGAAGATATCACCTTCCCCTGAACGGCCTGTGTATGGATGGTGAATAACTTTCAATCACTGCAAGCAAGAAAATCAGCTGGACTCCTCCACCAAAGAAAGTCCATTAACAAAATGCGATGGCAGCAGGCACCTTAATGGAATCATTGCCAACCTGCAAATTCAGGGAAGATTTTCACACAGCCACTAGCCAAAATGAATGCTTGGAGAGGTTCACTATAAACACCAAGGTTCAACAATGGACCTCAATCCTCAGTATTTTTAGAACATGGCCATACAGGGGGAAGGAAGCCATGTGTTTTAAAAATTGCTGGTGGTGCAATCTGTGCTCCCCTAAGGTAATGCACTTACCAGAAGTTGGTCCCCACTAGGGGGTGTTGATCCTTTACAGAAACCCTGCTGTGCTGGGATATAGAACTTTCCTGGATGCCTCTTCTTTCTCGGGAAGTGATCCCCAGCAGGGGGTGTTATGCCTCCGCAGTGGTTCCCCTATGCCAGAATGTGGATTCTTCCTACGAGACCGTTCAACCTTTTCCTGTATATAAAAGTATATTATACCTGCAGAATTGGTCTCCAGTATTTCAGTGGGTTAATGGATAAGGACAATGGTGAAACAATAGAAGAGAAGATATCACCTTCCCCTGAACGGCCTGTGTATGGATGGTGAATAACTTTCAATCACTGCAAGCAAGAAAATCAGCTGGACTCCTCCACCAAAGAAAGTCCATTAACAAAATGCGATGGCAGCAGGCACCTTAATGGAATCATTGCCAACCTGCAAATTCTGGGAAGATTTTCACACAGCCACTAGCCAAAATCAATGCTTGGAGAGGTTCACTATAAACACCAAGGTTCAACAATGGACCTCAATCCTCAGTATTTTTAGAACATGGCCGTACAGGGGGAAGGAAGCCATGTGTTTTAAAAATACTGAGGATTGAGGTCCATTGTTGAACCTTGGTGTTTATAGTGAACCTCTCCAAGCATTCGTTTTGGCTAGTGGCTGTGTGAAAATCTTCCCTGAATTTGCAGGTTGGCAATGATTCCATTAACGTGCCTGCTGCCATTGAATTGTTTTAATGGACTTTCTTTGCTATAGGAGTCAAGCTGATTTCCTTGCTTGCAGTGAGTTAGAGATATTCACCATCCATACACAGGCCGTTCAAGGGACAGTGATATCTTCACCTCTATGGTTTCACCAATGCCCTTCTCCATTAACCCCCTGAAATACTGGAGCCCAATTCTGCAGGTCTAATATACGTTCATAGACAGGAAAGGGGTGGAACGGTCTCGTAGGAAGAATCCACATTCTGGCATAGGAGAAGCACTCCGGAGGCATAACACCTCCTGGTGGGGATCACCTCCCGAGAAAGAAGAGGCATCCAGGAAAGTTCTATATCCCAGCACAGCAGGGTTGCTGTAAAGGCTCAACACCCCCTAGTGGGGAACAAATTTTGGTAAGTGCATTACCTTAGGGGAGCATGGATTGCACCACCAGCACTTTTCTGATTTATGTTGTGAACATAGATGAAAACATCAGACATTAAAGAAAGGAAACGTTTTTATCATATGAACTACCTGAAAAGGAAACTGACACCTTGGGGACTGTTTATGGACATTCTATAATTAGCCACTAACTTTGGACTGCGGGGAACGAAAATGAATTAAACTTACTATTTATTTATTACATATTTTTTACAACGCTAATACTAACGGGAAATGGTATTTGTTTATCATAAGTGGTTTACACTGATCGGCACAGGTCACTTTATCTAATACAACTAGTCCGCAAGGACACACATTGATTTTGCGCACACAAAACTAGCGGTTTTTGCACAGTATTTCCACAAGTCACTTTATTTCAGTCTTTTGGAGTAATTATTTGCGTACATATAAGTATTTGGATCATATATAATTTTTCACTAACATTCACTAACACGCATTAAGGAACATAAGAGCAGCGCCACACCCACTTTATTTTCTCCAAGTTCCTAATTTCTGACTCCCAATACCAGGGGGCTTCAGTGGAGGCTGCAGCTCTGTCAAAAGATAAACTAATCTGTCCTTTGCGCGTAACACCCCCACTCAATTTAGTATGCAAAAGCAGCATGGTCTATTTAAAGGGTCAGTCCACCCAGAAGTGACATGAGACTCTGTTCACAAATCACGTAGTGGGAGCATGGGTACCCACTTGCGATGTTAAAAGTGTGATTCTCATGCGTTTCCGTGTGTCACACATAGAGCAGCCAATTCACTTGAATGTGCTGTCCTATGCGTGATTTTCTCACTAAAGAAGCTCAGGGACTACCTTTTGGCCTTGAACCGGCATGTTTGCACTCACGTTTTTCCATGATTGTTGCACAACAATTTCAACAAAATCGCACCGTGTTTGGTTTGGCATTCAGGATGAATGGCACCCAAATGCATGGTGCACATTTTGCAGAATCATGCCAATTGTGCCCGCTATTCCAAATTGTACAAGTGTGAATAAAGCCTTATGGTTTTTAGCTGGAACAGTAACCACTTGCTGACCATCCTATAGCGGTTATACTGCTACAGGGTGGCCGCTGTGTGCCGGATCACATATATATACTGTACGTCATTTGTCTCTTCCGGTAAGGGTGTGCGCATGCACGCTGCCTAAAGTTGCCACCTGTCTGGGATTTACCCAGACAGTCCGGGTTTTAGATCCTGTGTCCAGGTTTCAGTCCACCTGAAACCCGGGCACATCTGTGGCAGCCCTACAGCACCAGTCCTGCTAGCCCCTCTCCCCTCCCGTCGGCTTCCAGTGCTTTTAATTATATTGGTGGAGTGGGGCGCTTTAACTGGGGTACAGACTGGCCTGGGGGGATTATACTGGGGGAAAGACTGCCCTGGGGGGATTATACTGGGGGACAAATGGATCTGGAAGGGATGTAATGGGGACAGACTGACCTTATTTGATTTAACTACGCTCCTTAAACTTCTCCCATTATTAACGCAATTTGGCCTCACCCACTGTTTGTCAGGAGACGCTACATGCAATGCAATACTACTCTTCTTGGTGCACCCAAAGGTGTTACAATCCTATAGTGTAAACTGCAAAAAAAAAAAAAATTGCTGTGTGCCACTAAAGTGTTCTGGTTTGGCTTGATGAAAAGGTCAAAACCCTAGCGCAGCCGGCGGGAGCCCAACGACAGCTACCACGGACCTGATGTCCACCGGCACCCGCTGATTGTTTAGTACACAGACAGAATGGCGATCTGCCTATGTAAACAAGGCAGATCGCCATTCTGTCAATAGGGAATGCTGAGATCCTGTGTTCCTGCAAAGCAGGGACACATATCCATACCTTCCCCTAGTAAAATCACCTCCCACACAATACACAAAATCACTAGCTAGGCACACAGTTAATCATTTCATCGACCCTGATGTTAGAGAAACGTAGGGGAATATATAGCCTCACCAAACAGTGGGAATTAGTGAAAATGAATGAGAGTTGAGTGGATCAAAAATCAAAAATATATAAAAATAAATAAAAAATATGTGAATTCAAGTGTATAATATGAAGCTGCTGCCCTCACCTGAGACTACTGAGACACAGAAGCCAGAGACAGAATGAAAGCTATAATGGGTGGTGTGGCGCTGCTTAAAAGTGCAATTTTATACATGCAAAATATGGTAAAAAGTGTTAGTGCAATCAATAAATTCAAATACACCTAAAATAAATGACATAAAATTCAAATGACATAAATAAATAGGCCTGTGTCATCAGGCCAGTACATGTGAATAAAGAAAGTGCTTTGTGTGCAAAAAAAGTTCAACCAGAATGAATAAATTAATAAACAAATAAATAAAGTCCACAGAGCATTATTCAGCTGGTAAACCAAATTCCTTAGTGTAGTACCACTCAGAGACGGCTCGGCGGCAGTCTAAAAACAGTCCCGTATAGTACTCACCGCGGGTCTCCCTTTTCTATGGAGGGTGTTAGTTGGATCTCTTACCATGCAATGCCTTCAGTTCATCCTCATGGAAAGGGGTGACAAGAAAAGATTTCCATGATGTGATAAATGTTTCAACGAATACCCATGCACACAGATCCACTTACGCTTATGGTTAGAGAAGTCAGACGCGTGGTTAGGTGCTACCACAGCTTGCGTTCCACGGGCACAAAACCGGAAACCGGAACTACATAATGACACTAACGGCTCCGTCTTACGCGTTTCATGGAATGCAAGCTGCGGCAACTGAATAACGCTCTGTGGACTTTATTTATTTGTTTATTTATTTGTTTATTCATTCTGGTTGAACTTTTTTTTCCACGCAAAGCACTTTCTTTATTCACATGTACTGGCCTGATGACACAGGCCTATTGATTTATGTCATTTTATGCAATTTATTTTAGGTGTATTTGAATTTATTGAATTTATTGATTGCACTAGCACTTTTTACCATATTTTGCACATATACAATTGCACTTTTAAGCAGTGCCACACACCCCTGATGTTAACCCCTTCCCTGCCAGTGTCATTAGTACAGTGACAGTGCATATTTTTAGCACTGACCACTGTAATCATTTCACTGGTCCACAAAAGTGTCAGTTAGTGTCCAAATCATCCAGCGCAATATTGCAGTCCTGCTATAAGTCACCGATCACTGACATTACTAGTAAAAAATAAATGTAGCACTGCCCCCATAGGGAATGCTATGCGTAGACTTTCCTGGGCTTTACCCCTTCTTATCTTGCAGCCAGTTGCTATGGGTTTTCACACAACCGCCCTTACACTCATCCGCTCGAATCCATTAAACAATCCAGGGGTTTGTTTTTTTTGGTATTTATTGTTGGAACTTGGATAGGAGAAAGGAATAGTGGGATACTCCAACTGAAACTAATTACGATGGAGGACAACTCTCTGCTATATCATACAACACTTGTATGGGAAGAATATGTCCTTTGCTTGTTCTGGCAGCAGACTTGATGAAACTGTTTATCTTCAGGACACTCATTAGCATCCCCTTTCACTGACACCCGTCCACTGACTCGAATGGCTGAAGGGATGGCTCTCGCAGGACAGGCCCCATGACACAGATCTGTAGTCACTGTAGGCCAAAGCAGATCCTTCCTAGCATGTCTCCCTTCCAGTCAGCTCTGATGGACATCTGGGTTGCAACTATTCTCTGATTCAGGCCCTCAGGTGGAACTTAAGGGGTTAATCCTCTGCATTGTGTAAAAAGGATGTTTGATCCTGTCTTTTCTGATTCTCCACTTATTTTACTGTCCCCAATCCATCTTCTGATAGAACAGAACCCTAAGAGTCACTCTGCACATGCTCAGTTTGGTGTATATTGCTAGAGAGTTTTTTCTTTTATTTTTGGGAGGGTGCATGTGATCAGTGAAGGTTCAATCAGCACTGTCCAGACAGAAAATCAGGGGCCGTGCAGCCTCATAGGACAGTCAGAGGAGAATAAAAGCTCCTGCTACAAGCTTTAAGTCACACAACTGCTATATACTGCTGATGAGAAAAGGTATTTAGCAGTTTATATTTACTAAAACTTTTGCACTTCTATGTTCTGTGTACTGTGGGAAACACAGGGTCTTGGGTTTAGTAACACTTTAAATGTTGATCCCCTTAGCTCTGATCCACGCTGTATACAATTTGTAATTATTGCTTTCAAAGAAAAAAAATCATTCCCCTCTCACTCTGGTTGCTGGGAAGCTATGGACACCGGTGGAATGATGTCAAAGTGGTCCTTATGATTCAGCACTCCTGTTGAACCCATTGAATTTGAAACCTTTGCTGTCATGTGACTACATAGAAAAAAAAAAACAGTATTCAGAAAGTGCCTTCTTGTGGCCAAAATATATACTACAAGGTAAATCGGAGCTGGGAAGCGACATTTAACTGGTGAGTTATTGTTGAGGTCTTTCCTTCTACTTTATAAATTGCTTGGCTGTGTAATTTGGGATGTAGCAGGTGCCCTTGCTCAGTGCTCTGAAAGCTTAAGAACTTTACTGAGTTATAAAAAGAGAGGAGGTGGAGAGCTTCATCATCTGACCTGTCCAAGTCATGTGACACACTGCAGGTTCCACACTGCTTCCTGCAATTTATCAATGGGCCGTAAAATCCAACCCCCCATGTTTACTAGTACTCTAATGTATAACAGACAACTTAGATCAATATAGACTCTTAGATTTAAATGGGTAACTTAGGCTGGCCATACATTAACAAAATTCCTTTCCTTTAACCACTTCAGCTCCAGAAGATTTATCCCCCTTCACTACCAGGCATTTTTTTTGTGATGCGTTACTTTAACCACTTCAATACCAGGCACTTAGAACACTTCCCTACCAGACCAATTTTCAGCTTTCAGTGCTGTTGCACTTTGAATGACAATTGCGCGGTCGTGCGATGCTGTACCCAAACAAAATTTTTATCATTTTGTTCCCACAAATAGAGCTTTCTTTTGGTCGTATTTGATCACCCTTGTGTTTTTTATTTTTTGCGCTACAAATAAAAAGACACTGAAAATTTTGAAAAAAAAAAGGGATTTTTTGTATAACTTACCGTAAAATCCTTTTCTCTGAGTTCACTGACAGACGCAGCCTTCTTATGACACATGGGGTTATGCTCATCCTACTAGGAGTAGCCTAGGCAAAACAAACAAAAGTGTAGGTTGGCCCCTCCCAGGGGGCCATCCTCACCTTAGCATATAATCCCCCTGCTCTGTACAGCACATCAGTTCGTAACAAGCCATACAAAACCAACGCAGAGGGGTGGGTGCTGCGTC
>BLSH010340014.1:360697-392857 GCA_018402905.1 Glandirana rugosa
GGACAGGGTAACCTGTCTCTCCGACGCGGCGGGCCAAGACCAAGTCAGCCAGTTACGGTGCCTCCACCGCATCCATTTGGTAATCCCGCCTTTTCTTCGTGTCGTTGTCGGCGCCTGCGCCGAGACTAGGAAGCCCCCCGTCACGAAGAGTCCGGAGCCCCAGTCATAGCCAACGACATGTAAAAAGGAGGAGATTGGTCCATAACTCCCTCTCCCCACAGAGACTGAGGCATTAGGGATGATACTATTTTCGTGCGTTCTCAAGGAAACGGAAACCGTGGCACCCTAAACTTAGACCAGGAAAGACACAACGTCTTCCGACACCCGCCTGGCAGATGTGATAGCCACCAGAAAGGCCACCTTCTGCGACAACAACTGTAAGGGAATGTCCCTAATTCTTTCATATGGTGGCTTCTGCAACACAGAAAGGACCAGATTCAAATCCCACGGTGCCAAAGGCAAAGGAACTCTTGCGTGCTTTTATCATAGTAGGGATTACGGAGTCAGAGACACCCCTCTCCCTCAATACCTGGTTAGAGGAGGAAAAATGTACAGCAACCGATACTGACCCCGAGGCCTGAGAAGCACTGCCCCCCGAAGGATCAGAGCCGCGTCCGCGGCTGTTGCTGTGCTTCTTTTCCGCCCTAATGGTTTACCTACGCCACCTCCGTGGCATTGACCGACTGAACCAGAACCGGGCGGCGCAGCCTCTCTGTCCAATGGGACAGGTAAAGCCTGCTCGCTCTCAGTTCCGGTACCTACATCGACCAATTGAGGGGAGGACCACTTCTCCCCCCCTTTAGGTCCGGAACCTGAATCCCCCAAACCAAGGGTTCCCGGGACTGACACTCCGACTTGATCGGCCTGTCCAGGGATAGAGGAGATTTGTCCTACCGCAACAACATTGCCTCTCGCAGGAGCCGAGTGTTCTGGGCGTAAGGTATCGCTTCGCAAGTCGACACCCTGAGCCCCAACACCCGCATACAGAACCGTAAGGAGAACCACTGGCGTGATCACAGGGTTCGCCCAGCCTGAAGCGTTAGACGCTTGCTCGGTGTTAGGAACACCCCTGTCTGTACCATGTCCGGAAACAGACCTAGGTACTCCAGCCGGCAAGCCAGCATTAATGATGACTTCTGACTGCTGAGCGCCTGACCCGCGCCTAGAAACGCCCCCCGACGCTCCTGCGGGAGCCTCAAGTTTGAGGGGAAGGACTTTTCTGTGGGCAGAGCTTGCAACCCCCAGAAACCGGCCCCCCACCCGTGAGGGGGCAACCCATCATGCGGAGGCAGCCGCTGGGCCGAGCGCCCGAAAAAACTTCTTCTGACCAGAAGAGACAGGACCCTGCCTACGACGACGATCTCGTCGCTTCGGCTCTGGAAGGAAAGTACTCTTCCCTCCCGTGAAATCCTTAATAATTTTATCCAACTGTGGGCCAAACAGACGCCCTCCCTGAAAGGGCAGGTCTGCCAGAGTTTTCTTTGAAGCCTGGTCGCCCGACCAAGAGCGGAGCCACAGCACCCGCCTGATAACAATTGAACAAACAGACATTTTTGACAATATGGGGAGAAGATCCAAAGCAGCATGTCATATGTAGCGGAGACCCTCTTCCAAATGTTGCACTCGCTGTACTTCAGCCTGTGCACATTCACCAGACAAACTAGTGCGCAGCGCGGCAGCGTGCTCACAAAGAGACTGTGCCGCCATAGCAGTTGCTAGCGCTGGCCGCATGGCTGACCCAGCCAACAAGAATAGTGCTTTAGACACTGTCTCTGTGCGGCTATCGGCCGCCTCTTTAAAGAATGGCGACCCCTCCAAGGGGATGGTGGTTGCTTTATTCACACGAGCCACGGCAAGGTCCACCACCGGGGAAGCCCATCTTTTAGTAAAGCTTTCCTCAAAGGGGTAGCGAACAGCAAAGCTTTTAGGCAAAGCCAAGGAACTTGGTGGCTTACGCCATTCCTTTAACACTGTCTGTTCAAACACCTGATCATAAGGGTAAGCCCTAGGGGACCTAGGGTTTCTAAGCGGTCCACAAACATATGCGGACTCATGCGACTCCCCTGTTTGGTCCAGACGCATAGAGTCGCGAATATCAGTGATCAGTGCTTCCACTATCGCTTTCTGATCCTCTTCGCCCTCTGAGGGTGGCTCACCCTCTGAAAGATCCACAGGTGTGACCATTGAAGCGCTTTCTAGATCTGAATCCTCCCCTGAGGAAAGGGGGGGGTGGGCGCTTCTGGGGGCCCCTCGGAACGGGCACCCCTGCCCAGGGGAGGAACTCCCCAAACACCGCCCTCAGCTGTTCCAAGGACACAAATGCTCCTGGGGTGGACTGTAGATCTGCAGGTACCCCTTCCATAGAATTGCCGGCCTCTGACATCTCAGCCCGGCACCCCCGCTGTGTAACCTCCACCTCTACCCCACAAATCAGCCAGAGAGACCCGGGTGGATTACACCCACCGCTACCAGCACCCAGGAAGCGCCAGCTATACTTGCTGTTTGATGCCTCTGCACTCCAACCGAAGAGCAATGCCCACAAACTGCTGCAGGTCAGGAGCTTGTTACTGTGTGTCAGCCATGCTGTCCAAGCAAAAACTGGAAGCCCACACCCGTTTTTAAGAACTTCCTGCACAAGGACTGCAGTTCTCCCAATCGACCACTGGAGGCCGCCAGAGAGCAGGCTGGAAACCACATGGTTCTCAAACAATGGACGCTGCCATTACACACGTGCGGTCGGCCACGAACGAGCGGTGCTCCAAAATCCAATGGCGACGACCCACCTAACACATTGCTCCGGACGGTTTTTGAACAGTTAGTGCAAAGGTGCCTGCGGGGGATTGAGGGGGGAGGGGGAGTGGGGGTAAGGCCTCTATCAGACCCCCACCGGCTGACCACCACAGAGCTGCCCAGGTGCCCACTCTCCATGCCTCTAGGGCGGAAGAGGGGTTCACTCACCAATCCGATGGGCGCAGCGGGTAGCCACCCGGAGCAGACCTACCTCCCAGCAAGAAGGCATGCTGCTGGCCAGGCCACTGGACAGGCGAACCAGTCACTGGGCTCTAGTGGGTTTTAGCCACTGCCCGCCCGCACAGAACGGGCGCTATGCGGTGGGCCCCCCTAAGGGGGTTCACATAGTGTTGGCCAGACTGGGGAAAGATTAGGATTCAAGATATCCTCTATACCACGAGCCAGCTTCTTGATAGCAGTCTTCCTTAGATGAATATTCAGGAGACCGCTGCTCCCATAGGGGACCAGGTCTACTCCTTGCACTAGGCAAATAAAAACTGATGTGCTGTACAGAGCAGGGGGATTATATGCTAAGGTGAGGACGGCCCCCTGGGAGGGGCCAACCTACATTTTTGTTTGTTTTGCCTAGGCTACTCCTAGTAGGATGAGCATAACCCCATGTGTTATAAGAAGGCTGCGTCTGTCAGTGAACGGAAGAGAAAAAAGGTTTTACTCTGTTTCTGTCACAAAACTTTGTAAATAAGTACATTTTCTCCTTCGCTGATGGGCACTGATGAGACTACACTGATGGGCACTGATGAGGCAGTACTGATTGGCACTGAGGTGGCACTGACGGGCACTGATGATGAGGCACTTATATGCAGCAATGATGGGCACTGATCAGAAGCACTGATGGGCACTGATATGCAGCACTAACAGGCACTGATAAGAGGCACTGATGGACACTCATAGGCAGCACTGATAGGTGGCACTGGGCACTGATAGGTGGCACTGGTACGTGGAACTAGTGGGCACTGATAGGTGGCACTGATAGGGGCACTGGTGGGCGGCAATGACAGATGCAGTAATAGGGGCCCATTCCCTGGTGGTCTAGGGTAGCATCTGAAGTTGGCACTGAGTGCCATCCATGTTGGGCACTGTGCCCCTTACCTGGTGCTCTGGGGTGGGCTCCCTGTTGGTCCTGATTGGTTCCCGGTGGTCTCCTTGGGTGGGCTCTCCCTGGCAGTCCTGGTGGGCTCCCTGGTGGTCCTGGGTGGTGATCCTGGGGGGTGGCTGTACTGATAAACACTCAGCACAGACTCCACCATCAGGAGAGCAGCCGATGGGCTCTCCAGGACTCACGTCTGCAGATAAACGGCTTTTCCTGTTTACACTGTGACCAGCCGTGATTGCTCACGACTGATCACATGGTAAAGAGTTTCCGATGGAAGATTTTTACCGAGATCAGTAATGCGGTGGGTCAGACTGACAGACTGTACCACCCCCACGGGCGCGCGTCGGCATGTTATCCTGTTGGATGTCATATGACGCCCAGTCAGGATAACTGAACCACTTCCCAGCCGTCATTCTGCATACAGCGGTAGGGAAGTGGTTAAATGACAACTGTGCAGTCGTGCAACACTGGACCCAAATAAAATGTTGTCCTTTTTTTCTCACAAATAGGTTTCTTTTGGTGGTATTTGATCACCTCTGCATTTTTATTTTTTGCACAACAACAAAAGACCGATTAATTTTTTTAAAAGAAAATATTTTTTACTTTCTGCTATAAAACATATCCAATAAAAAAAGTAATAAAATCAAATTTCTTAATCAATTTAGGCCAATATGTATTCTGCTACTAAACAAAAATCCCAATAGGCATAAATTGTTTGGTTTGCGCAAAAGTTATAGCGTCTACAAATTATGGGATATATTTCGGAATTTTTATTTATTTTACTAGTAATTAGCAATCAGCGATTATAGCTGGACTGCAATATTGCGGAAGAAAATCGGACACTAACTGGCACTTTTTTGGGAACCAGGGACACTAATACAGTGATCAGTGCTAAAAAATATGCACTGTCACTGTACTAATGACACTGGCAGGGAAAGGGTTAACATCAGGGGCGATCAAAGGGTTAACTGTGTGTCTAGCCTGTGGTTTTTATACAATGTAGGAGGTATTTTTACTAGGGGAAGACATGGATCCTTGTCCCTGCTTTGCAGGAACGCAGGTTCAGTGCATTCCCTAATGACAGAATGCCAAACTGCCTTGTTTACATAGGCAGACTGCTGTTCTGCCTCTGTACCGAATGATCAGTGGGTGCTGGCAGACATCGAGTCGCGGTAGTCTGCGGTACCCGCTGATCGGCCCTCGCTGTCTAAAATTATTGCATAAAGTGCAGGATCACATATATATATATATATATATATATATATATATATATATACACGTGATCCTGCGCACAGCGACTGACCTGTAGCAGTATATCTGCTATAGGGCAGTCAAAGAAAATTCCTCAATTCCCCCAGCAACGCATTCAGTGTTAATGGGGGAATTCCTTCTGCAGAGCTATTGTATTCTGACAGTGGGTGGTTTACCCGCCATCAGAATACAATGATCGTTGCTATAGCAAAAAAATCCAACAGGCTGGTTGTACTGAAGGATGCACTCCAGCAAAGTGAAATAAACATAAATATTTCAGCTAAATGACAGTTGTCCTTTGCAGAGAAAGTTTGATGGGAGAAGGTCATCATAGCACAGGTCATTGTGTTGTTAGAAATTGATCTTAATGACTGACACGGGATCTACATCGCTGGCCAACATGATTGACATTGGATTTACACAGCTGACAATTTTATTTTTTTTTTGGTTATTCACAAAAACACCCATAAATACACACACCATGACAAAGTCCTTTAAAACCACTTCCTGCCTGCAGTATGTCATATGTGGTCCTGGGCTTTGAGTGGGCATATCTGAATGATGCCTCCTCCTCCAGCTGCCCTAAAGTGTTTCTACCAACTCGCCCGTGCGATCGGCGAGCCAAAAGAAGGAATCCGGTAGTAGTGAAAGCTCACCATATAAAATACCGCAGATCAGATGGTCACTGGCAGTCTCTATGACCTTCGAAGGCAGGGCACGACGTTATGACATCATGTTCGGCCCCGGCAGTTGTAAACACTGCTGAGTATTCGGCTGGAAGCCGAGATCGTTTTTTTTTTATCTCAGGCTTTCAAGCCTAGAGGAGAGATCTGGGGTCTCTAGACCCCAGATCTCTCTATAAAGAGGACCTGTCATGCCCTATTCCTATTACAAGGGATGTTTACATTCCATGTAATAGGAATAAAAGTGATAAAAGAAAATTGAAGGGAATGTGTACAAATAAAAAAACTAAAAATAAAATAAACAATTAAAAAAAAAATGAAAGTGCCCCCTCCCCGCGTGCTCGCATGCAGAAGCGAGCGCATACGTATGTCGCGCCCACATGCATAAATGGAGTTCAATCCACACATGTGAGGTATTGCCGCAAATATTAGAGCAAGAACAAAAATTATAGTACTTTCACATTTACAAAAAAATTGGACTAACTTTAGTGTTTTGGTTTTTTTTTTATTTATGAAACTGCATTTTTTTTTAAAATGTGTTTGAAAAATTTCTGCGCAAATACCTTGTGACATAAAAAGTTGCAATGACCGCCATTTTATTCCCTAGTGTCTCTGCTAAAATATAAATATATATATATATATATATATATATATATATATATATATATATATATATAATGTTTGGGGGTTCTGAGTAATTTTCTAGCAAACAAATTATGATTTTTACATTTAGGAGCAAAGTACCAGAATTGGCTTGGTCTGAAAGTGGTTAAAATATATAGAAAAATAAACATTGTCCCCTGAATTGAATCCAATGTCATTCACATAATTAGCCGTGTAGATTAATTGTCAAGCATGATGAACAACACCCCATAGCCCTGCCAACATGATGACCAATGAAAAATGATGAGCCCCTCCTGTCACACCCCTGTCGCTAAATGACAGGTCCCCTGAGGGCTGCTGAATGTCAGCAAACTGACCAGTATGGTCATGACCATAATTAATCAGTCTTAGCTATATTCCTGTTGCAAACATTCCTGGATCACTAAGCTCATCTGTAGCGGGTGCTGTAGCCACTACCAGCTGGACACTGATTATCCACCATGGATCTTCAAATGCAGTCTAAAGCTTTTATTGCAGAGAGATCACATTGCAAAAGAACAAGTTCAACGTTTCGGAGCCATGCAGGACCCCTTCGTCAGGCATGACAAAGGAGTCCTGCACAGCTCCGAAACGTTGCACTTGTTCTTTGTGATGTGATCTCTCTGCAATAAAAGCTTTGGACTGCATTTGAAGATCCATGGTATGCTGGTGAGTACATAATTGATCAGTGACATCGTCAATCTGAAATCTCATACAAAAGCCTGTGGGTGGGCAGCTGGAAGCTATCATTTAGTGGCAATAGAAGTACCACAATTAAATGAATGCAACAGCCATATGTTCAGGCATGCAGGCAAACTGGCCAAAAATTGGCCAAACTCATGGTCAACCCAAACCTGAAGTTTATCCCTATTAGACAAGACAAAATAAAGGCAAATTTTATTTTTCAGAAGAAGCCCAGCAATAGCGGTCTACACATTTCCCCCACGGCAGGTGTATTTTAAGTTAATGCTGTGTTTGAAAAAAGGTCCACTTTAAATTTAAGAAGGACATGAACTGTAAAATACCAACAGCCATAAGTTCACCCCACAAAAGTCTGATGTGTGTGGAAAGCAATATTTTTATTTTATACAGAGCTCCTTCCCTATACATTTACTTTATTGCTGCCTTCGGTAAAAAGGACAGGCTATACTGTGCATGACAATCTGGCTTCTCTGCACTTTATTGGCTTAATATGCACAGCTACATAAATAACATAACGGAGGAAGATAGGAAAGTTGGAGAAAAACTTTTTGTAAGTAAAATTAAGTATGCTTGGGCAGTCTGAGCTAACATAGAAAGCTTTTTCATCCTTTTTCCTCCAAAATGACACATTGGAGCCAATCTAAGTGCATCAAGATATCTGAATTTTTCATGACACCTGGGAGTCACCGCTGAAAACATGTCATGATCAGGGTTCCCAAGAGTTCCCGAAAGAGCCCCCACATTAACATAGATTGGCTTAGATTTCACTATTTACAATTACGCTGGGACACATGCTGAAGTGCACAATGACATAGAAAAAGTCAGTTTACTTCTAGAAATAAAGTATATTCTAACTTCTCAATGCTAAAAGTAAACCGAAATGCAAATGTTATCATCATAGTTGTTTTACGTTTTTTTTTTTTAAACTGCTCCAAAATATAAACTTAAGTAGAGAAGTAGAGCTGCAGATAGGCTAGCTCTGCCCAGGGTAAGAGTAGGGAAGGTTTAGGGCCTCTGTTATTATTTATGCTTAGGTGCTTATGGTTTGGGTAAGTTTCCATTTGCCTTCTGTCTCTTTGACCAGAAAGGAAAGCAGGATAATCTCCTTAATGAAGATATTGATGCCATTGGAGGAAGGATACCTCCTGCCACCCCTTTGTGGATTAAAGCAAAACAAAATGGGGTTGGGCTTTAGGGGTGTGAATAGAAATTATGGGGTGTGACATAATGAAAGCTGAGGTGCTTGAGGGCTGGTATGTTTCACCTTGCATGCTTTTATATGTGGGAAACTAACGTGGAATCCAGTCCATGTTTTCCAGGCCACATTGGCAGTGTGGAATCCAAGCCAGGTTTTGTTTCCCACATTTGATCAGCAGCAGGTGGAGCAAACTTTTTAAATAAAACTGACTTAAAGGCAGACCTGCCGTTTGGACTGCCTTTTTCCCAGGGAAGTTGATCCTAACTTGAGCCAACCCCCACATATGATGGAGGATGCAGGCAAATTCCTGAGTGGAAATATGGAGGATGTGATAAGAGTCTTGCTGCAGGCCACTGCAACCGAGCAGGAAACCAACCACCAAATTGCACAGATTCAGCAACAGAGGGCATCGATTTAACAGTAGGCCACTACAGTGCAGCAGGAGATAAACTTCCAGTTTGCAGAGAACTAGGAAGCAGGCTGAGAGCTCCTCAAGGAGGTGGGCCGACACCTTGTAGACTTAAAGAAGGGTTCTGCAGGTCCACCACTAGTGGAAGAGAAAATGGTGCAAGCCAGCTATTTCCTGCTAAAGATGACGCTTGCAGATGACATGGAAGCCTACCTAACACCTTTTGAGAGGGTCGCTGCACTGGAAGGGTGGCAAAAAGAGCAATGGGCAGGACTGCGAGCACCTTTTCCGACAGGTGATCCTCAAAAAGCCTATTATGACCTGGAACCAGCCACTGACCGGGATTGTGAGAAATTGGAGGCTGAAATTCTCGCACACCTGGACCATCACCATTGTGGTCCATGATCAACAGGCCCATAGTACCCACAAGCCACCCAGTTCCCAGATGTTTGATTTAATACATCTCACCAGAAAGTGTCTGCAGCCAGAGACCTTGTGAGCACCTAAGGTTGTGGAACATTCATGTGGTCATGGACTGCTACCTGTGAGCACTCCTTGCCACCCTAGGGAAATGCATCAGCCATGGGGACCCTAATACTGCAGACCAGCTAATGGTCTGGTGGGAAAGATATAGCAGGACCTACTGAATGCATCCATGCCCACTACCAATGACTCGAGGGGTGAAAATGGGTCCAGTAAAACTGTTCCAGGGTTTAAGGGTTAGGGGAAAAGTTGCAAGACTTTTACTACAGATGATGAGACTGTGGGCTCAGGACCTGGAAACTGGCCAGTTAGGTCAGGAAGATCCCTGAGGCCATTTAGGGAACTTGGTGCACAACACATAAAGTGTGACCATTGTCATGTGTTAGGGCATATTGCAGCTAATTGTCCCTTAAAGGATGAACCAATGCAATGTGGCAATGCTTAATTGGTAAAACACCTATCTCTTTTCTGGAGGTGGTATGTACTACCTCATGTCAGGAACATATGGAAAACCAGCGTGTGAGATCTCAGAAAGCCTGTCAATGCTCTTCTAGATTTCGATAGCATTGTGGCAGTAGTTAAATATGATTGTCTTCAAAATGACACCCTAGCACTATTGAGGTTATTTGCATACATGGTGAGGTACATGATTACCAAATGGCTCTAGTTGAACTTGATACTATGTGGGCGTGGTACCCTCACTGCTTCATGAAGCCTTAGTGGGGAGAGATTTTCCACATTTGTGGAGATTATGGGAAAACAAAAGGTGTCAGAAGGACATAGTTACCCCTACAGGGGGAAACACATAAGCTTACTCCTGACCCTTTTGATAGCAACATGAAAGAGGAAACTGATGGTGTGTACTGTGAGGGGGGTTGACCATTTTCCTTTCTCTGTAATGGCTGGAGAACTGGAGGAGGCAGAACTTGACCCAAGCTGGGAAATAATGAACAGGAGAATATCCCTGACTCTAATAATGAGAGTGGACCGAATGTGGTGCTGTCAGGACCTGTGTCCTTGCTTAGGTCACCTGCTGGTGGCAGTGTTTGGAAAACCAAATGGTGTAGTTCTGGTGGCCACCAGCGGGTGTCTCCCAGGAGATTGAGCTTACAGGTCATTAAGCTGAACCTGATGGGTCTGCTGGATCTATATAAGCCCGCCTTGCTCCCTGTCCCAATGCTTCAGTGTTTTTCCCTGCAAGCCGTGTCCATGCCTGAACCTGACCTGCTCTGATCCCCGATCTGCAATCCAGACCCAGAGACCTGATTCCTGAACCTGCTTCCATGCTCTCCTGCTCCCAGTACCTGGCTCCCTGTTCCCCTTATCTGGTATCCCTGTTTGCTTATTGTATTTGTGTGTTTTCTTCTCTTGTATTTAGTTAGTCAGATAGTTAGGTGTTTATTTTGGGGTTTGGTGTGTTTTCAACTTTTACTTGCTCATTTATGTTTGCTGGTGTTTGGTGTTGGACGTGTGCTATTTGTCTAATAAATATATTGATATTTTCACCTTACACCTGGTCCTGATTCCTTTAAGTGCAGCCAACTGATCTGATCATCCCTGCTGGATACCTGCATATGGTATCCCTGACATAACACTGAAGCCATACAATCAGTTCGGCTGCACCTGGGAATCAGGTCTGAGCATTGCTAACTGCTGCAAGATGCATGCTGAGGAGATTTTGTATTTCTCACTGCTTACAACAGAAGACAGGGATTATTGTTGCCAGATTTTTAAAGAGCAGACTAGGGAGCAATTGTTGGAATGCATCCGTTTGGCTCACTCTTTTGTTGATCAAGGCAGATTTTTGTTTGAAGAGATTCAGCCACTCATTCAAATTTGTGTAGAGTTGGCTTTGTCTGGTGTCCCTAGTGGTGGTGATGATTACACCCCACCTTTCAGTTTAAATCAGGTGGTTTCATTGGTTTGGTTACTGGAAGACGACTCAGCCTTTTTCTTTGAACATTACTCAGCAAGTTCCCAACAGGTGCTAAGGGAGTGTATTGACTCTGTGCAATCTTTGGTCAGACAGGCAGTATGCAAATCAGATTTTGTGCAACCCTTATTACAAGCATGGGCAAAAATATTGCACTCGGCCTCTGTCAGCCTGCAACCACCCAGTCCTGTGGCCAGACACCTGACTGCTGAGATGTCTTTTTCTCCATTGCCCATAGCAACCACAGTTGCAGCCCAATATACCCCACAAAAATCCTCAACTGCTCCCTCTTTTTTACCATCCTCCTGCTCTTCTCCTCCTCCATCAGCTGCACCCACTACTTACAGCCCTGCATCCCCATATAGAATTGCTGTGACTAAGCCCAAAAAGAAACGGAAGTTTTTCCCAACCTGCACAATCCTACCACTATCCAATCCTGCCTCCACACCTGCCAATCTGATTCAGTCTGCTTCAACAACAACAACTGATCTGTTCCAGTCTGCCTCCACACCTGCCACCTTGGTTCAACCCATGAAAATTGGACCCTCTGTTTCCCACCTGCCTGTCACTATTTCACCTAACTGTACTGGTTCTCTGTCCTTCACCCAGTCTGGCCCTATGGACTCTTTGCCGGCTATTCAATTTGACTTCATTGTTCCTGATGCCCTCTTTGTGGCTATTCCTGATACCCAGCCTGCTGTCCCAGTGCCCACTGCCATGCCTGCCGCCCAGCCTGTTCCGGTACCTGCTGCCATGCCTTCCATCCAGCCCGCTGTTCCTGTGCCCACTGTTCCTGTGCCCGCTGTCCAGCCCGTTGATCCTGTGCCCGCTGTCCAGCCCGTTGATCCTGTGCCCGCTGTCCAGCCCGTTGATCCTGTGCCCGCTGATCCTATGTCCATTGTTCCTGTGCCCGCTGTCCGGCCTGCTGACCCGGTGCCTGCCGCCAAGTGTGATGACCCGGTGCCTGCTGTTCCTGTGCCCGCTGTCTGGCCTGCTGATCCTGCGCCAACTGTCCAGCCTACTGTTCCTGTGCCCGCTGATCCTGTGCCAGCTGTCCAGCCTGCTGACCCTGTGCCTGCCGCCCAGTGTGACGACCCTGTGCCTGCCGCCCAGTGTGACGACCCTGTGCCCGCTGATCCATTGCCTGACCCGATGCCTACTACCCAGTGTGATGACTCTGTGCCTGATGACTCTGTGCCCATCGATCCAGTGCCTGATGACTCTGTGCCTGCCGACCCGGTGCCCACTACCCAGTGTGACGACCTGGTGCCCGCTGATCCCGTTCCTGATGACCCGATGCCTACTACCCAGTGTGATGACCCGGTGCCTGATGACTCGATGCCTACTACCCAGTGTGATGACCCGGTGCCTGATGACCCGATGCCTACTACCCAGTGTGATGACCCTATGCCTACTACCCAGTGTGATGACCCGATGCCTACTACCCAGTGTGATGACCCGGTGCCTGATGACCCAATGCCTACTACCCAGTGTGATGACCCGGTGCCTGATGACCCGATGCCTACTACCCAGTGTGATGACCTGGTGCCTGATGACCTGATGCCTACTACCCAGTGTGATGACCCGGTGCCTGATAATCCAGTGCCTGATGACCTGATGCCTGCTGATCCAGTGCCTGTGGATGATTGGCTACCTAATGCCCAGCTTGCCACTGTTTTCCCCCGGCTTGATGCCCAGGCTGATTTTGATGTCCCTATGTTGCCTGCCCCCACTGGTGGTGGTGGTGGTGGGTTTGTTCCAGTACCTGACTTGGGTGACACGCCGCCCAGCAGGTTAAAGGACTCTGGTCGGAGAAGTGTAATAGAGTCCACAGACACGGAGGGGAAACTTTCTTGGACTGTTCCTGCCCCCACAAGGACTCTCCAGTTAACAGCAGAATGGAGCGTCCGGAGGCCGCTCCTCAAGGAGGGGGAACTGTCAGGACCTGTGTCCTTGCTTAGGTCACCTGCTGGTGGCAGTGTTTGGAAAACCAAATGGTGTAGTTCTGGTGGCCACCAGCGGGTGTCTCCCAGGAGATTGAGCTTACAGGTCATTAAGCTGCACCTGATGGGTCTGCTGGATCTATATAAGCCCGCCTTGCTCCCTGTCCCAATGCTTCAGTGTTTTTCCCTGCAAGCCGTGTCCATGCCTGAACCTGACCTGCTCTGATCCCCGATCTGCAATCCAGACCCAGAGACCTGATTCCTGAACCTGCTTCCTTGCTCTCCTGCTCCCAGTACCTCGCTCCCTGTTCCCCTTATCTGGTATCCCTGTTTGCTTATTGTATTTGTGTGTTTTCTTCTCTTGTATTAAGTTAGTCAGATAGTTAGGTGTTTATTTTGGGGTTTGGTGTGTTTTCAACTTTTACTTGCTCATTTATGTTTGCTGGTGTTTGGTGTTGGGCGTGTGCTATTTGTCTAATAAATATATTGATATTTTCACCTTACACCTGGTCCTGATTCCTTTAAGTGCAGCCAACTGATCTGATCATCCCTGCTGGATACCTGCATATGGTATCCCTGACAGGTGCCTAACTTAGATGTCCAAAAAGAAGATTTTTGTACACAACAGCTGAAAGACTCCATGCTCACTATAGCCAAGGCCCAAAAGAATGACGTAAAAGAGTTTGTGAGAAAGGATAAAGACGCTTTCTCTCTGATACTTGGGCTGACCACAGTGATACTTCCTTAACCCTTATGGAGGTAGGGGCTTGGGCAGGTTGCAAAAAGGCCTTTTAGGCCATGGCGGAGGTGACTGCAGAGATGCCATCTCAGTGAGAACTAATGACCCTGTGTGGAGAGAGACTGTTTAAGGAAAGATGACTTACCAAAAGTGCTGCATGATCCTTTCACATATGACTACTGCAAACCGTCTACTAAACGTGATTGACAATAGACTGTTAAGGGACCCTGGATAATATGTCGATGTGATGTGACTGTGCGATCTTCCAAGTTCCATCATAAAGTGCAGCAACTCTATCTTTGTGAGGACATTTTTCCCTTGGGGATATAAAGGTTAACGGCTGGGAATTTTGAGAAGGGCCTCTGGCACAACGCCACAACCCGGATGCAACTAATAACTGCCTCCTTTACCATCCATGGCAGATTGTTACAACTGTAATGTTTTGTGCATGGTTTTTGTATACAAATCCATGTATTATCTGTATTACTTAACCTTGTTTGTATAATTAAACTTAGCACAGAGCCATGGGAGATGATCGTCATACATAAATCAATATTATTAACAGATAGAATGTTGCCTTTTGTTAGGAGAAAATCGACAGTTCTGAACCTTCTAGCGCCGGACACTCCACCAAACGGCAGTATTTGAATCCCCTGCACCTGTCAGCAAGTGCTGTCCGTTCTACAGCGTCTGACTACCTGTGAGCCCCAGCTCTGTTCCTGTATTCCTGCTCCTGTGTTTGCTACCTGTTTTCCTGATCCGACCCGGCTTGACCTGACCCGCTGATTATCTGCCTGCACCGACCCCGGCTATCCACGACCATCCGATTGTCTGAACCCTCTGTACTTCTGCTGCCAGTCTGTTAACGAATTTGCTTGGACTTGACCACTCTTTGCCTGACCCTCTTGTACTGCACAGCCCGCTAGTTGCCGACCCAGCCTGAACGACCATTCTTCTGACCTGCATGGACTACCTGGAGTTTCCCACCACCACCAGTGACCATCCAGCCCTCGTGCCATCCCGCACTCTTGGGCTCCCTGTCTGCTCTACCAGGTACCCCTGAATCGGGTGCGCAAGAGCGGTTGTTCCCTGCACATGTCAGACTCCACCACCAGGACCATGACCCCTTTGTAAATATATTTTTTCTTCACTGTGTCTACTTTATAGGGCATTGGTTAAAATAGCTATTTTCTTTATTTGTTATGTCAAGATGAACAATAACATATAAATATTTTGCCCATTTTAAATTTTGGTTGCATAAATATACAATATAGCATATGCACATTTTCTATTTACCACTTGCAGCCAGTAGTTGGTACAATTTGAGATCATACTCTTTACTACTAGCATATTTCAGTGAGTAGGGGTATTATGCACCTCTTACTCATTCACTTAGGGAAGCAGGCAGTATTTGAAGGCCCCTTTATTTTTAGAGGGGGCTCCCAGATTCTGATAAGCCCCCTGCCCACGCACCCCTATAACCACCTGGCCAGGATTGTCGGCAAGATGCCCTTGTCCTCAATAACACTGGGGCAAGGTGCTTTGTCAGGGGGCCACTGGGGGTTTGTTTGGCTGAACACTCATTCTTTTGGTTGTTCACACAAGATTCTCCATAAACGGTACACAGTGCCCCCTCTCATATATTTCCCCATTCTGGTTGAATCTTCTTAGCCTATAGTGTTAGGTTATTTTCTCTCTTGGTGAATGTTCTTATGGCTGTTTTATTGAATGATAACGGAATGTTACATGCACCTGCCAAAAGGCAACAAATAGAAGCTGATATCATGCACATACCGCTGTCAGAATACAATAGTACAGCCAGAGGGATTCCCTCTGAGAAATTTTGGGGTCCCCCCCCCGCCAGAACACACTGGTCAGCACTCCTAGCCATTGGCTGAGAGTGCTGATCGGATGTCGATCAGCAGACCTTTTTCGGTCATACCCCTTAGACAGAAGCCGGCCGAATGCTATACACGTGGGCCGAATGCCCCTGGTGATGTTACTGGAAGAAACATTAGTACAAAGCTCCTCCCCCACCCCCCAGTACAGAGCTCCTCCCTCAATCCTGACCCCCCCACTACACCCATTCTCCCCCAAATACAGAGTTTCCCCTTTTCCTTGGGAGCCAATCAGGTGTGTAGCATGACAACGGACATGCTGATTGGAAGAGAGAGAAGAGTGAGTATGGAGAAGTGCTCACTATAAATGATTTGAAGGTCATAGAAAATAATGATAATCCACATATGCCTTTACTTGTCCTGCCGGAACATTAATTCTATATTCTGTGTTTGTATGGTATAAGCGGTAAAAGTTTTCCTGTAAATTTCTTATTATTTTTATCGAGCCTTCTCTATACATGAGCTGCATATCAACACTTGTCCAGACTGTAATAGTAGTGTGCTCATGTTCACCGCAGTGACATTGCACAGCTTTTTCCCTCATCCCTATCACCCCGCCATTCCTTCTGAATATTATTACACTGTAACCTTGTCAAAGCAACACTTTGTAGGTGTATTGGTGAACGTGGATCATTTACAAAGTACACCTCTGACCTTCCTGTAAAAGCCTTGTACCGACTGCTGCTTCCACAAGCATTGGATGAAATTCCAAGGTTACATTAGGAGGTAGCATTATAGGACCGTATGATTAGACACAAAGTCATGCAAATTAAGCATTGCAGAAATAACACATTTGTTTTACAGTTTAAAATACAACTAAATCCAGACACCTATTCACACCTTCAATAAAACCTGCCATAAGAGAAATATACACTTTACTGACCACTATATTAGGTACATCTGCCCCATTGCTTGGTAACACAAATTGCTAATCAACCAATCATATGGCAGCAACTCAATGCATTTAGGCATCTAGAAGTGGGGAAGGCGACTTGCTGAAGTTCAAACTGAGCATCAGAATGGGAAAGAAAGGGGATTTAAGTGACTTTGAACGTGGTCAGGTTGTTGGTGCCAGGCGGACAGATCTGAGTATTTCAAAAATTGCTGATCTACTGGGATTTTTACACACAACCATCTGTCGGGTTTACAGAGAATGTCCAAAAAAGAGAAAATATCCAGTGAGCGGTAGTTGTGTGGAGGAAAATGCCTTGTTGATGTCAGAGGAGAATGGGCAGACTGCTTTGAGATGATAAAAAGGCAACAGTAACTCAACTAACCATTAATTACAACCAAGGTATGCAGAATACCATCTCTGGACACACAACACATCGAACCTTGAAGCAGATTGCCTACAGCAGCAGAAGACTATACCGGGTACCACTCCTATCAGCTAAGAACAGATAACTGAGGATACAGTTCGCACAGGCTCACCAAAATTGGACAATAAAAGATTTGATAAATGTTGTCTGGTCTGACGAGTCTCGATTTCAGCTGCAACATTCAGATGGTAGCATCAGAATTTGGCATAAACAACATGACCTCCACTTAGAAGGACTAAAGTCCCTGCCCGTCCGTCAATCCACCAGGTAGGAAGATGCCCTTGCCCTTCCACCTTCGCTTCAGAACACAAAATTAAAATGTCAGGGCTTTCATTCGTAATGCTGCTGTTCAGGCCTAAGTCTTTGGTTTGGTCCCTTAGACTGTTACACTGCACCACTGGGCTCTGCTACAACTCTGTACCTCTCTCTCAGCATTCCCAGCTCTCTCTTGACTTCCTGCTGCACTGGCCTAAGCCCTGGCCTGGACAGGAGACCTCATGTCTCCAGGGTGGAGCCCTGAACCACAGACAACCCCTTGATTATAAAGGCTGTGCTTAACTGCACATTCAGCCTGCTGGTCTCCTTTAAGACATGAACAAAGGGTGAGAGACCTCATCCCTCTCAAGACCGAAGCCTCCAGACTCCAGAGCTTAATTTGGGAGTTATCAATCCCTGAGAGAACCAACAAAAACCCAATTTTCTCTGCTCAGAACCAACATTTTGGAGGCCCTAAACCCACATTTGTGAGAACCCTCTGTGACATTTACTCCTCCTAACACAGTGGCAGGGTACGGCACTGTCACACTGGCCATACACTAGTAGACTGCACCAATACTGAGGAGCAAGCAAATATCTTGAGAGACAGATTTGAAGAAAAAGGGTACGATAAGAATCTATTAGACCAAGAAATTCAGAAGTCTCTACAAGTGGATCGCTCAGAATTGCTCCTTGACAAACCAAGAAGGGAGAGTAATGATCATAGATGGGCACTGTTCACCTCTTATTCAATACAACACAGGCAACTCAAATCCATCATAAAAAAACACTGGCCTGTCCTCAAGAACGACAAAGTGCTAGGTCCCCAACTACCGGATGTGCCTACAGTGGTCTTTAGGGGTGCTCCTTCATTAAGGAACAAGATAGCCCCCAATGTCATAGACCCCCCGAGGAAAATGTCTTTTTTTCACAACTTGGTGGGTTATTTTAAGTGCCGCAAATGCAGGGTGTGCCATCTGAATGCCCTACAGAGTAGGAAAATTACAGAATTCAGCTCCTCTACAACAGGTCGCTCTTACCAAATGAAACAATTCTGTACTTGCGATACAAAAAACGTAGTGTACCGCTTAACTTGTCCATGCGAAAAACAGTATGTTGGAAGGACAGTTCGATTATTTACCATCAGAGTCAATGAGCACATTACCAATATTTATAAAGGCAAGACAAACCATAGCGTACCAAAACATTATCTAAGATGTCATAACAGGGATCCCAGAGGCACAACGTTCCAAATTATTGACAAATATGTGCACCCATGGCGTGGAGGCGCGATACGAAGGGGTGTCTCGCAATTAGAAACTTTCTGGATACACCAACTCCGTTGCTACCACCCCCATGGCTTGAACATAGACTGGGACATCAATTCTTTTATTAATCAAGCATAATTATATTCTCTAATATGGTCATAATATCCCCCTCCCGCATATACCAATATACTGGATGACCCATCTCAACTCATTACACACTTAGGAATACATTTTGAGGCTAGCATGAATCTTTGTAGTACGGTTACTCTAATATATGCAGCCCAATTAGCTATATGGAGTTTATTGCATACATTATTTTTGGCATGAGGAGGCAGGTTTTCATACAGTTTTTATATATTTAAAATATAGTGTTAATATACAGTAATTATGAGGTCCTCTTTATTCGTTTTTAACAATTATTATCCAGGTCTTTTAATCTTATGTACACTGATCTTCCACATTAATTCTCATAACTTTTACCTTTCACCTCTAGTGTACATATGCGGGGGTCAGATTTCCCCATAAGTAATTTTTTGACATAATGATTTTTGATCTATAATAACAATATGTCTAAAACGGTTGTAGTATTGTATACTGATTGTTTTATGTCCAGCTCATAGTCTACAACATGGCGCCCATGATAAAAGACGGTTAATTCACGCCAGTACATCCTTGATTGTGGCCGCCCCTCCCCTCAACATCACCATAGGTACAGGCAGGGGCGCGGTCCCACCCTCCACAGTAGCCCGCTCTGAATACACTGCGTCATTTCCGGTACGGACGTCTGGCGTCACTTCCTGGAAGTGAAGCCATCCAGCAGCTGATTCCCTGATTGGTCCTCCACGTAGGAGGCGGACTAGTGTCAGCAGAATATGTCCTGGTCACGGTCCTTTCCATATAAGCTCTGAAGTATTATGTTTAAAAACCCAGCTAAGTCTGTTTGTCCAGAGATATTATGCACTTTGTCACATTCCCCTGCACTGTGTTTTCATAATCTCTAATCCGTGTACAATTACACCCTCTTATCACCTACGGGCGCCATCTTGCAATATTCGACCCCCACCATCTTGATTGGTGGGAGGGGCCATTTGTCACATTTTTTGTTCCCTATTTATTAGAGCAGTGACCACAGGGGGGGACACCCCAGAAGACGTTTATTGAAACGAAACACATTGGGTCCCGTCCCCCTGGTTCACTGCATTTGGATTCGTTTTGTCTTTGAGCTCAATTTTAACCTTGGAATGTAAGTGTTTACTAACCACATTGTTAATAAATTCCTTTAAAACTGAATTAGGCTATGGAGCACCTTTTTTTCCTTTAAATATCCATTTGCTGGAGTGTCTCCCACCCCCCAACATCTCCGAGGAGGACAAAGCGGCAGATGACCAAGGATCTTCACAAGGAACCACTTCCACTCATCTACCCCTTTTTGAGTCTCCAAATCACTTCTGCTGGTTGATCACCAGCTTCTGGTAAGTGCACTCACTTCTCATAATCACCATTTGGAGCACTATCCATATCACTTGTCACCTGATATTCACCATGTTTACTTGAATTACTTGGAACGTGAACAACAAGTCCATACATCTTCTGCTGGTGCCTTACCAGCTTCTGGTAAGTGCACTCACTTACTATTATTGGATGTCACTTTATCACTTGGAGCACCGACCACTGAATGCCTTATCTCTGAGGAAGAAATATCACTATAATAATCAAGAGATAGACTTTATTGTGGACTGTTACTCTCTAATCATATTGTGGTTCCTCCATATTCATATTTGTCCATATTTGTTCTGACAACTTGATATACCAGCACATGGTTTACATGATCTACTCATACATAATTGATACTGTGGAGCACAATTTTATTTATGCATAGTGATTTTCTATAACACGAGCGCCGCACTCTTTGTTTGTACTAGTAGAATTTTGTTTGAACATTTGTATAGAAAATCAGAAAAATTACAGAATTCCATCTTTCCATGACTGAGTTCAGGGTTGCATTGATACTGGTACCAGTGCCGATACAGACTATTTTCATGAGTTCTTGTACTCTTAAAAATGTTCCGATACCCAAAGCAGATACATTGGGGTGTAATTTAAGTCCATAAAAAATGAATGGGCTCAAATTGCACTGCATGCGGTTAGAACAGGAATGTAGTATGTTTCCTGTCAGCATTGCATATAGTTTCCCACACCGCTCCTGTGTGAACCCAAGCTTGTCATAATGATTGACAAAGAGGCGGTCCTTGTTGCCCTGAAACACATAGCCACGCCTTCCATAATATCCTTTTGGAATCCTCCTGCATCCCTGCCTATCAGTGCTGCCCATCAGTGCTGCCTATCCGTGCCGCCCTTCTCTACCTTCAACTCCCTACTTCGTCCTCCACTGCTTCCGCCCACTAACTCACTTACTACCCAGGAGATTGCTAATCACTTCAAAAACAAGATTGACACAATTCGTGATGAAATCTCCACTCTGCAGGCATCTTCCCTAGTTAACACCCCATGTCAACAAGCACAATCGACACTATACCTTGTTAAGAATAACCTTCTTGACCCCCTTCAATCTGGATTTGGCCCCCAACACTCCACAGAAACTGCCCTTCTACAACTCACAAATGAACTACTAACCACAAAAACCAATGGACACTACTCTGTACTCCTACTTATGGACCTTTCAGCTGCCTTTGATACAGTTGACCACCCCCTCCTCCTCAAAAAACTTTACTCCCTCGGTCTCCATGACTGTGCTCTTCAGTGGCTCTCATCCTACCTATCCCAACGCACCTTCAGTGTCAGGTACAATTCTACCTCCTCATCTCCTCTTACTTTCTCTTTAAAACTGAAACTGACATTAAAATAATACATGGTGATCCTACCATAAAGATCCTTGTTTGGGCACTTCTTGTTACGGGGTGACAACTGTCTGTCAGTTTTGCTCTTGTGTGTTGGAAGAGCAACAGCATAATAGCTTTTTATACTGTGACTGTGTAATGTTTATGCATTATACCTGTCTATACCAGCAGGTGGCACTGTAGCACTATAGTGTATAGTTATGTTTTCTATGATATAATAGGATATATTGTCTATCTCTGTTCTGTGAAGTCGTTTGTAAAGTTGAGCGAACACCTGGATGTTCGGGTTCGGCCGAACTTTGCGGAAACGTTCGGGTTCGGTACCCCGGACCCCGAACCCCATTGAAGTCAATGGTGACCCGAAGTTTTCGGCACTAAAATGACTGTAAAAAAGTACTGGAAAGTGCTAGAGGGCTGCAAAAGGAAGAAAAATGGGAGATGTTATTAGATCTGCAATCTGTCCCTCAAAGCAGTAGTAATCTCTACCTAGTCCAGTATCAGATCGTTCTGTAATCAGATTGTTCTATAATGCAGGATGAGATGTTATAGATCTACAATCTGTCCCTCAAAGCAGTAGTAGTAATCTCTACCTAGTTATTATCACTGCAATCTGTCCCTCACAGCAGTAGTAGTCATCTCTACCTAGTTATCAGATCTGCAATCTGTCCCTCACAATCTGTCCCTCACAGCGCCGGCAGCATCCTCTCCCTACACTAACCTGAGAGCATGTAACATGCAGCACTGTGACTCCAGCATCATATAGAGGCTGGGTCACATGATGCACTGGCCAATCACAGCCATGCCATTAGTAGGCATGGCTGTGATGGCTTCTAGGATGGCTTCTGCCCTGCAGCTATTCAACATGCGTGATAAAATACCAGAACCCAGAATCCAGAACCCGAACCTGAACGTTTTTCTCAAACGTTCGGTACACGGACACCCGAAAGTTCGATATGGACCCGAACTTTACAGTTCGGGTTCGCTCAACTCTAGTCGTTTGTGTTTAGTTCCTGTTTTTCTGTTCCATGAGAAAGATATCCTCCATGAAAGTAAAGTATTCTCTGCAACCAAGAAGTTTCTAGCGCATAATTCAATACCCTGAAAACAGGTTATGGGTCCCAGGCACCCAGCAGCACCCAGGCATTAGAGAGGATACTGCAAGCACAGTCACTGGAAAGAGAGCTCTGCAAATCCGTGAGTACTGTATGCAAGCTGCAGAAAGATGGCAAGTGGTTCAGATGTGAAGTTTGCAATAGCAAAGCTGAACAATGCCAATTACCAGCTGTGGAAATTCAAGCTACAAATGTTTTTTTAGCAAGGATGACTTGTGGCAAGTGCTGAATACAGACAGACCCACAGGAGGAGAGACGGAGGACTGGGATAGGAAGGACAGAAAGGCACATGCAATCATAAGCTTATTAGTGGAAGATGACCAGCTTATCTACACAAGAACAAAGAAAATGGCCAAAGGTATGTGGACTGCATTACCAAAACTGCATGAGCGTTCAAGTCTAAACACCAAGCTGTTTTTACTAAAAAGCTATATAGGATGAGACTATAAGAAGGCTAGCAAATGTGTGACCACGTGAAAGCTATGCCAGAAATGATAGAGCGTGCCATCAGAGAGGACGTTAAAGAAAACCATATGGTTGCCCTGCTCCTCTGCAGCCTTCCAGAGACATATACTGCTCTTATTAACGAAACAAAACCAGACCCGAGCAAGAACTGACGCTAGATTATGTCAAAGGCAAATTAATCAATGAATATGACAGAAGGAAAGAAAAAGCGCATCATGATGGCAAACCTCTTAAATGTACAAAGGCACTACAAATCCAGAGAGAAAGCTCTTGGATGGGGTGGGTGTATTGGGAAATGAAGTAGGATAAAAAACAAAATAAAAAAATCCAATCAAAAAAGTGATTGAACAATGATATGGTAAATGCACCAAACCCAACAAAATTTACCTGTGTGATTGAATCCTTTGTGTGCTGTGGGTGTCATCCTCTCTAGTGATGACTCATGTGTGGCGGCAAGCTGGCCATCCTGAGCCTTATATACTCCCGATCATGGGTGGGTCCGAGCCAGCGTCCTGTTCTACAACCAGGGAGGGCGGGGGAGAGAGACAATGAGGGCAGATCCAAGGGGAGGAGGTGTCCACAGTGAATCCCAGCCTAATGTTGTATGATGGAAAATACCAACGGTTCCATATCTCGGCATCATTGGACGCCGGGGTCGGCACGGGACATGACGCCGAAGCACAAGAGGAGTATCCCCGCTCACGTCCCAAGGGGGGCGGGGCGGAGAAGCCCTGTTGTGCATTGGAAACCCGGGTGACTGAAAAACGCAGAGGAACCCCACCACCATACATTAGGCTAGGTAAAACATTGGTATAAAAGGAAAACTAGATCTGAGCATGTGGCAATGATCTCAGGTGAACCAAAGGGTTAGACTGATGGATTTTGGGGTAATAAAGTCCATACAATAATGTGTATAAAAGTATACAAAAAAAGTAACTAAACACATATTCAGTCTTTGCAGTGTGGTAGATCCTCCCCTTGGATCTGCCCTCATTGTCTCTCTCCCCCTGCCTCCCTGGTTGTAGCACATGACGCTGGCTCGGACCCGCCCATGATCGGGAGTATATAAGGCTCAGGATGGCCAGCTTGCCGCCACACATGATTCATCACTAGAGAGGACGACACCCACAGCACACAAAGGATTCAATCACACAGGTATATTTTGTTGGGTTTGGTGCATTTACCATATTATTGTTCAATCACTTTTTCTTGGTTCGATTTTTGGATTTTGTTTTTTATCATACTTAATTTCCCAATACACCCACCATATCCGAGAGCTTTCTCTCTGCATTTGTAGTATTGACATTAGTTCATTTTATTCATTTGCACCAGGCACGATTTTAAACACCAATTTTCTTTTTTTTTTTGCACCAAATCACATATACTCAAGTTTTATCTATTCACACCCTTGCAGGCCCTTGTGGTATTCAGTATATACTCGCAAGACACTTGGAATGTGTGGTGGTGGCTTGACCGTTCCCTGGCCTTTTCCCCTGTCCTGGGTTTCCTTGCCTCAGCCCCGGGCCTGAGAATCTGTCAGAGGTCCCTATGGTCCACCTTCATTAGCTAGGCCCTACTGTGAACCCACTCACAGGTAACCATAACTCATATTTTTTATAACTGTGTATTGTTACCATCTCCCTTTTTTCTGAAAGGGCATTAAGTGCTAATTTTATTTTTGTCTATTTCATCTGTGTATACACAGCATATTCTTGTATCCAGCTCCTGAAGAGTGGCAATGTAGCCACGGAAACGCGTAGAGCTTTAAAAAGATATCAAGATACATTAGATCGATGCATTGCATTATTTTATGGATATGTATGAATCTATTGTTGTCAATTGTTCATAGAAATTATGTGTTTCAGCACATATCAATTTGCACGCAACCATGGTACATCAAAGTGGAGTCCATGGGTTTTTATGAAATGTAAGGTTTTCTGAAAGAATCAATTGTTCAAAATAAAAGATTTGTATTGGTACAATTTAAATATAATTATTTTGCCTCATTTAAAGTCCCACCCAACTACCCTTTTGCTATTCAACCAATACCCAGGGATGGAGGCTTAATCTATATGTGTGCTGGGTCATATTTCTCCACAACAAAGAAAGCAGAGCCTGTTTTTGCTCTAAAAAGACAGGTCACTTACAAAAAGGACTGTTCTATCTGGAAAGCCGAGCAGCGAAAGCTACAGCTATCCACAAAAGAAAGAGTCAAAGCAGCCACAAAAGAAACTGCAGACACATCATAAAGTGGCACCTTTAAAGTGACACAGAGTGGCAAGCCACGCGACTGGTGAATAGACTCAGGTGCGACAAGCCACATCACTAGCGATGAGACCTTCTTCACAAACATTGATTACAGTGCAAAAGACAACATTTCCCTAGCAAATGGGAATAGTATCACTGTCCAGGGCTTCCTGTACAGCATTACACCACAAGGCAAGCAGAGTATCCTTGTAAAGAAAGTGCTGTATGTTCCAGAACTAGAAGGCAGCCTTCTATCAGTGAAAAGTCTTGCGAACAACTGTCTAAGTCAAAGTAAAGTCAGACGCAGAAGGGAATATCCACAAATACAAGGCCAGACTAGTTGCCAAGAGTTACTCCCAGAAATTCAGTGAAGATTATGATGAAACATTCGCTCCCGTCGTAAAACACTCCACCATTAGAGCGCTTCTTAACGTTGCAGCAGGGAAGGGCATGCAAGTGAAACACCTAGATGGTAAAACTGCTTTTCTATATGGAGACATTAAGGAAGATCTCTACATGGAGCAACCAACAGGGTTTGAGAAAGGAGACAACTTTGTGTGTAAACTTCAGAAGAGCATCTACGATCTTGAACAATCTGCAAGGATGTGGAATGAGAAAGTCAATGAAGTGCTTACCAGAGAGGGATTCTCAAGAAGTAAAGCAGACCCATGTCCCTACCCAAAGAATCAAGAAGACAGGTGGATATACATCCTTGTTTATGTTGATGACATTATAACTTGTTTCAAACAAGAAGGGGATTGCAATCAGATAGTTCACAAGCTGAAAGATGTTTTTTTTTAAATTAAAGAGTTAGGGAACATTAGCTTCTATCTGGGAATCCAAATAGAGACAGAAGAAGATGGAAGTTATCTTCTCAACCAATCTCAGAAAATCTCCCAAATCTTGAACCAATTCCATATGCAAGATGCAAAGGATATGAAAACTTCTATGAAATCACACTATCTAAAGAGAAATGTAGCAGAAAACTTGTTACCCAACAGTGACATGTATTGCAGAGCAATTGGTAATCCGCTATATGTTGCCACTGTAACAAGACCAGACATAGCCACAGCAGTGGGCATACTATGCAGGAAAGTATCAGCTCCCTGTCAGAGTGACTGGAACACAATGAAATGAGTGATGCAGTACCTCAAAGGAACAATTCAGATGAATTTATGGTTACCAGCAACATCAGATCAAAACCTGGTCGGATATGTGGATGCTGATTGGGCCGGGGACTGCACAGACCGCAAATCCACAAGTGGATTTATCTTCCAGTATGGGGAAGGAACCATACGTTGGTCTAGTCGAAAGCAAGCAACCGTTGCTCTATCTCCAACTGAAGCAGAATACATTGCAGCAGCACACGCTTGTCAAGAAGCGATATGGATTCATCAACTTTTTTGTGGACATTGGGATAGACATGTCAAAACCAATTCCCATTTTTGAAGACAACCAGGGATGTATAAAGCTTACACAATCAGAAAGGGTCAATCCTAGGACCAAACACATTGATGTCAAGTGTCACCTACTGAGGGACAATCAAGAGCAAAGTGTTATTGACATTCAATACTGCCCATCAGAGGAGATAACTGCTGATGCACTCACCAAGCCTTTATTGAAGGAACATCATACTCATTTCCAGATGAAGCTGTATATAATTTGATAAAGCACATGCTGTTGAGAAGGGGTGTTGGAAGAGCAACAGCATAGTAGCTTTTTATACTGTGACTGTGTAATGTATATGCATTATACCTGTCTATACCAGCAGGTGGCACTGTAGTATTTAAGTGTATAGTTATGTTTTCTATGATATAACAGAATGAATTGTCTATCTCTGTTCTGTGCGCTCGTTTGTGTTTAGTTTCTGTTTTTCTGTTCCATGATAAAGATATCCTCCATAAAAGTAAAGTATTATCTGCAACCAAGAAGCTTCTAGCGCATAACTTGTGGCAATATATAAAAAAGGACCAAGATATATCCCTGGGAACTACAGACCAGTTAGCTTAACATCAATCATTTGCAAGCTCTTGGAGGGAATTATAAGGGATTATATAAAAGATTATTGTAATGAAAATGGTATAATTAGCGGTAATCAACACGGTTTCATGAAGAATCCTGCAAAACCAATCTATTAACCTTCTATGAGAAGGTGAGCTACCATCTAGATAAAGGAAGGCCTGTAGACATGGTGTATCTAGATTTTGCAAAAACATTTGATACAGTTCCCCACAAATGTTTACTGTACAAACTAAGGTCTGCCAACATGGATCAAAGGGTGAATACATGGATTGAAAACTGGTTACAGGGGTGAGTCCAGAGGGTGGTGATAAATGGGGAGTACTCGGAATGGTCTGATGTGGAAAGTGGGGTTCCCCAGGGATCTGTCCTGGGACCAATCCTATTCAATTTATTCATAAATGATCTGAAAGATGGGATAAACAGCTCAATCTCAATATTTGCATATGATACCAAGCTAAGCAGGGCAATCATTTCTCCACAGGATGTGGAAACCTTGCAAGAAGATCTGAACAAATTAATGGGGTGGGCAGATAAGTGGCACATGAAGTTTAATGTAGAAAAATGTAAAAAAATTAATTTGGGTACCAAGAACATGAAAGCAAACTACTCACTAGGGGGAGAGCCTCTGGGGGAATCTAGGATGGAAAAGGACCTAGGGGTCCTACTAGAAAACAGGCTCAGCAGTGGCATGCAATGCCAAGCTGCTGCAAACAAAGTTAACAAAATGCTGGCATGCATCAAGAAATGGATCAACTCCAGGGATAAATCAATAATTCTCCCACTCTACAAGTCTCTGGTGAGGCCGCACCTGGAGTATGCTGTCCAGTTCTGGGCGCCAGTCCTCAGAAAGGATGTCCTGGAACTGGAAAGGGTTCAGAGAATGGCAACAAAGCTAATTAAGGGTTTGGAGGACCTTAGTTATGAGGAAAGATTACAAACACTGAATTTATTCTCTCTGGAGAAGAGACGCTTGAGAGCGGATATGATTTACATAGTCAACATACATTTTAATGTACAAATACTGTACTGGTGACCCGACAATAAGGATAAAACTATTCAGCACAAGGGAGCACACAAAGACATGCCGCCATTCACCAAAACTAGAAGAAAGGCGGTTTAACCTTAAAAGAGGGTTCTTTACAGTAAGAGTAGTGAGGATGTGGAATTCTCTTCCACAAGCAATGGTTTCTACTGGGAGTATAGATAATTTCAAAAAACTATTAGATGCGCACCTAAGGGACCACAACATTGAGGGATATACAATGTAATACTGACATATAAGCACACACATAGGATGGACTTGTGTCTTTTTTCAACCTCACTAACTATGTAACTATGTAATAATTAAATACCCTGACAACACTGTGTTGTCACCCTGCCCGATTCTTCTCAAATGGATACTACGAACGGCCTTGCTGACACAATGGAATATTATTTGAGCTTGAAAATCGAGGTGCTACACTAATGTCTTAGAATCCAAAATAATCTAGGATATGGAAATTCTGGGAAACTCTGCCTTTAGGGTACATTTGCCATGGTTGAAACGAAAGGAGCATTTTGGGTATTTTTGGCTGCAGACTGATACAGGGAGGAGTATGCAGAATTAAATTTACATTTTTTTATACTTACCTTTTATATGTCTTCAAAATGGTCACATAACATGTTGAGTTCTCTTTCTCGTTGCCCTTTATTTTTGCATGGGGCAGTTCTCTGCTGATGCCCAGAAAAATGCTGACTTGATGACGTCATTGCCGGCCTCTGCTTCAATATACCATGAATCGAGGACACAGGGTTGACATTGCCTCCACAAAATGTTCTCATTTGGCTGAATGACATTGGGTATAATTCCACCCAGAATAATAGAGTATTTTTTGGCATCATGGAATTACTGAGGGGGACAAATTTGGATTTAAATTGAGTGATGCAGTTTTTTTTTATTTACCTTGCCTGGGTGACATATTGAAAGAAAAATCTAAAGTTGGGCTTTAACCACTTCCAGTCCAGGCCAATTTGTTTATAAACAGCCTAAGGACGGGAAATGGTTAAGGATAGGTTAGCTTTAAGATAAGTGAAACTTGATAAATTCCCTTTTTAATGATTTTCCAAAGCTGGCGTATGAACCATTTCATAACTTTATTTTTCATTTACAGATTATTTTATTTTTTTTTATCTCGCACTTGAAAAGCTGATCTGTCCGGACAATGTCTTCAGATCTTCCAGAAGCTGCATATGGCCACAAGTGGCTGTAGGCTATAAATATTGATGCTGTCTTGTTGACTGTTCTTCAAGAGAGCTGCCCTTGTGTTTGCTGTAATATTTTTACAGATTGCTCCTTGGGAAAAGAATAGGAATAAAAAAAATGTAATGTTAGCTGCTCCTTTCTATGTGAAAACGCGGATCTTTGCTCTGCTTTGATTTCTCAGAGGTTTTAAGATGACTCGCTCAAAACAAACATTCCTGAAGCTCTGACAGATTAATAACGATATGTATATTACAGCGTTCACCAACTCCACAAAATGCAGAGCATCGCTGCTAACACATTAGAACCATGTCACATGTATATATTTTTATTTTTTTTTATATATATATGTTTTTTTATTTATTTAAAATAATGAAACTGCATATTTCACTTGTTATACAAAATGTATTTAAAGCGGTAGTAAACCCGCTGACAAAAAATAAAAAATAAAAAAAAATCCTGCAAGACAATCGCATAATATGTTAGTATGCATCGCATACTAACATATTATGAAATACTTACCTTAGAACGAGGCCCCCGATGCCCGAGTCGGTCAGCGCTAAGGACGCTGACATGTTTGTCCTCTTCTGTCTTCCGGGTACGCGGCTCCGGCGCTGTGAGTGGCCGGACCCGAGTGACGTCACTCCCGCGCATGCACGCGGGAGCTCTTCGCTCCGGCAGCCAGCTCTGAGTTGCCGGCCGCCTCGGCCGGATCGTCAGAGCGCATGCGCCGCTAATGTCAGCAGCTGCATGCAGGGCGAATATCTCCTGAACCATGCAGGTTTAGGAGATATTCTTTTTACCTACAGGTAAGCCTTATTATAGGCTTACCTGTAGGTAAAAATAGCTTTTAGGGTTTACTACCGCTTTAATTCAAAGAGGACCTAGCATCAGATATAGATTTTAGAATGCATTTCATAGATATAACACTTTGGGGTCTAATTATTAAACATTTGTTGCACAAGCTTAACGAAATATCACCATCATTTTTCTAATAGATTAATTTCTGTATCTGTTCCATCTAATGGCCAAAATGTGGTATTGTTTTATCATCAAGGAATTATATTATTATTATTATTGTTATTATTATTATAATACAGGATTTATATAGTGCCAACAGATTCTGCAGTACTTTACATTATAAAGGGATACAGTACAGTTACAATTACCCACTTCAGCCCCAGAAAGATTTACCCACTTCCTGACCAGGCCATTTTTTGTGATATGGCACTGTGTCATTTTAACTGACAATTGCGCGTTTTTTATTTTTTGCGCTATAAACAAAAAAAAGAGCGACAATTTTGCAAAAAGCATTTTTTTTTTTACTTTTTGCTATAATACACATCCAAAAAAAAAACAAAAATAAAAAAACAAACGTGTTCTTCAGTTTAGGCCGATATATATTCTTCTTCATATTTTTGGTAACAAAAATTGCAATAGGGGTAGATTGATTGGTTTTCTCAAAAGTTATCAGGTCTACAAACTATGGGATAGATTTAGGTACTTTTATTTACTTTTTTATTGTTTTTATTGGTAATGGCGGCATTCTGCGATTTTTAGCTGGACAACATTGCGGCGGACAAATCTGACCCCAAATTACACTTTTTGGGGACCAGTGACATTATTACATTGATCAATGCTATAAAAATGCACTGATCAACAGGGGCGGCCGATCTTTAAGGGGCGCTTGAGGGCTGCCTCCCCGCTGGCTAAGAAAAAAAAAAAGTCAGCCCAGCCCCTACAGGAGGCACTGGTACATTGACTTTTTTTTTTTCGGCTCCTTGGCTATCACCTGACAGCCAAGTAGTGAGCCTATTGGCCAGCCAATAAAGACTATGGATGTGCGCTGAACAGGCGCACATTCATAGTCTGATTGGCTGCTCTGAGCCTGTGGCTTAGTGTGATTGGATGGCATGGATGCGGTGGGTGGGGATGGGTCACTGTGGCGGCGGACGTGACTCCCGCTCCCACAGTAGACCCTGACCTGACCGATTGACCGTGCCACGATGAGCGACGGATTGATGGGGACAGGCTCCAGCCCGCTCTCCGCATGCCGATCTCTGCACACTCATGCCTGCCTGCCTATTAGATGGGGTAAGTGCAGGTGGGGTCTCTGCAAAGTACCTCACCTGTGATACTGGTTGCAAAGTACCCCACCTGTGATATTGGCTGCAAAGTACCCCCACCTGTGATTCTGGCTGCAAAGAACCCCACATGTGATATCAACTGCAAAGTAACCCCACCTGTGATATTGGCTGCAATTTACCCCCACCTGTGATATTGGCTGCAATGTACCCCCACCTGTGATATTGGCTGCAATTTACCCCCACCTGTGTTATTGGCTGCAATTTACCCCCACCTGTGTTATTGGCTGCAAAGTACCCCCACCTGTGATATTGGCTGCAAAGTACCCCCACTTGTGATATCAACTGCAAAGTACCCCCACCTGTGATATTGGCTGCAATTTACCCCCACCTGTGATATTGACTGCAATTTACCCCCACCTTTGATATTGGCTGCAAAGTACCCCCACCTGTGATATTGGCTGCAATGTACCCCCACCTGTGATATTGGCTGCAAGATGTGTATA
>BLSH010340014.1:397277-408631 GCA_018402905.1 Glandirana rugosa
CACTGTGTAATAACAAGTTTTTAGTAGAGGATCAAGTTTCCCCTCTCAAAGGTCCACAACGAATCTCCCTGACTAAGAACAGCCCTATAGGAGTAGGTAATGGTTTTGGAACAAGAATCAGTCCCTCTAAGCAACACCTGGAAACTCTCCCCTTTGAACTAGGAGATGATTTTTGAACAATAATGTGTCACTCTAAGCAGAAGCCTCTACCTAGTGCAGTCAGATCACTCAAAGCATCAGTATGTGAAATCTCAAATTACTCCCACATTATGATCGTTGTGTACGATCCCACAATCTGATCGTTGTGTACGAACGTACAATCGTTTTGTTATACAGAGTTTAATCTGCAAACTCCAACTCTAAGCAGCGGTATTTGAAATCTCAAATTCCCCCAACAATCTGATCGTTGAGCACGATCGTAGCGATCGTTCTTCTATGCAGAGCTTGATCTGCAACTCAAAGTGAAATCTCTAATTTCTGCTATCTGTCCTCAGAGAAACAGCACAGACAGCAGTAGTAAAGTAATCTATCTCAGGATGCAGGATCAGGTCTTAAAATGTCTCAAATCTGTCCCTCAAGCTTTCAGCTTCCTTTCCCTACACTAACCCAAGGAGCATGTGACTGCAGCACTGTGACTCCAGCTTATAAAGAGGCTGGGTCACATGATGCACTGGCCAATCACAGCCATGCCATTAGTAGGCATGGCTGTGATGGCTTCTAAGGGCAAACCAGTGAAACGCTTGTTGATTGGCTGCCCTGCAGCTTCTCAACACGTGGAGTAAAATAGCAGAACCCCGGACCGAACCCGAACGATTTTTGAAATGTCCGGGTCCGGGTCCGTGCCACGGACACCCGAAAGTTCGGTACGGACCCGAACGTTACAGTCCGGGTTCGCTCAACACTAGTCCTGTGATGCTGAGCTGTATACTGTGTCCTGTGATACTGAGCTGTATAATGTGTCCTGTGATGCTGAGCTGTATACTGTACCCTGTGACACTGAGCTGTATACTGTGTCCGGTGATACTGAGCTGTATAATGTGTCCTGTGATGCTGAGCTGTATACTGTGTCTTGTGATACTGAGCTGTATACTGTGTCCTGTGATGCTGAGCTGTATACTGTGTCTTGTGATGCTGAGCTGTATACTGTGTCCTGTGATGGTGAGCTGTGTATTCCTGACACAATATGTGGAATACAGTGGATGGAGTGGGTGGATTCTATGTGCAAGGGGTGGGGCTTATTAGAAGTAGGATGGGTCATAAAGGAAGGGCGGGGCCTGGCGCCCCCATCCTAAAACTTCACCATCTGCCACTGCTGATCAATGTATATATGACACTGTCAGGGAAGGGGTTAACACTAGGGGTTGATCAATAGTTTAACTGTGTTCCCTTAGCGTGTTTTAGCTGTAGGGGGGATAGGCTGCCAGAGACATCACAGAGATCGCTGTTCCCGATCACAGGGAACAGCAGATCTCTGAGATGTTCCCTGTCAGAACGGGGATCCGTTCTGCCTCTGTATACCGTGACCGTGGGTCGCCAGCCCACATCGAGTCCGCCGGACCCGGGTGCATGCCTGCTATATCACATGCATGGACCGACGTAGACCTACAGTGGTTCATGCTATCCAGCCACCTTGCTTTAGTATAATTGCGGCGGGTGGTCAGGAAGACATTAAAGTGTTACTAAACCTACAACAGTAAAATCAGTCTGTGTACGCAGTAAAGCATGCCTGTTATACTCACTGGGGAACCTAAGGGGTTAATCCTGCGCACATTGTGTAAAAAGTCTGTTTGATTCTGTATTCCCTGATTCTTCCCTTCTTCCACTGTCCCCAATCCATCTCTTGATAGAACAGAGCCTTTGGAGTCACTCTGCACACGCTCAGTTTTGTGTGTATTGTTGGAGAGTTGTTTTTTTTTTTCTTGGGAGGGTGCATGTGATCAGCACAGGGCCAATCAGCACTGTCCAGACAGAGGGTCAGGGGTCATGCAGCATCATAGGACAATCAGGAGAGAGTAATAAATACTCCTACAAGCTTTAACCAGATACCGAAAGAAGTCACAAGACTGCTATATACTGCTGATGAGAAAAGGTATTTAGTAGTTTATATTTACTAAAAATAGATGCATTTCCATGGTCTGTGTACTGTGGGAGACCAGATATAGTGAATGCAGGCTCCTGGGTTTAGTAACACTAAATCAAATAAAATACAAGAGAGTTAATTGGTCCCTGCTCATAAGAGCTTACAATCTAATAGGGTAGGACAAGAGGTACAAAAGGTTATAACTGTGAGGGATGAGCTGACAGAAGAGTTAAAAGTCCAGTTGTTAGCTGGAAGCGAGATAGGCTTCCCTGAAGAGATGAGTTTTTAGGGAATGCCTAAAGGTGGCCAATGTAGGAGATAGCTGGGCAGGTTGAGATAGAGATTTCCAGAGGATGGGAGACCCTCTGGAGAAGTTCTAGAGACGCCAGCGCGTTCTGAGGCTGTAACGTTTTGGCGTTTTTTGACGCCGCAAAACGCTCACTAACGCCAACTAACGCTGTACCGGCGTTAACCGGCATTTTTTGACACCAACGTTTTTAGGTTGAAAAATAGCAGAGGGATGATTTTTTGAAAAAAAAAAACGCCTGTTGACGCTGACGCTCACTAACGCTCACTAATGCCAATGCATAACGCAGAAAAAGCCGATTTTTTTTCCTTGACGTCGGGCCCGACGTTTTGTTTATTTTTTAAGAAACAACCGCGTGTATGAGGCCTAATACCCCTTAACTACTCCTGGGACTCTCCTTGGGATGAGTATTGCAATATAAGTTTTACTTTTCCCCGCTCCTTCTTTTCCCCTCCCACCTTCCTTGCCACCCCCACATTTTTTCCCTTTCTCTCTTTATTCTTTTATGTATACTTTGTCTAATGGTTCACCCACCCCGGAGGTGGTTTTGTGCTACCTTGCACACAAAATGTACCATCACCATTGAGATTTGTTCTCTTTGGGGCAGTCTTTCTTTCTTTTTTTACCATGTATGACATCAGAAGATTATAAATGAACCATAACCTGTTCAATCATCACTTCTTACTGCTTTTTTTGTATTTTAAAGTGAAACTTCGCCCAAAAGGGGAAGTTCCGCTTGTTTGCCTTCCCCCCCCCCCCTCCTCTTAAAGTTCTGTCACTTTATTCTCTTCTGGGGGGAGTGGGTAGCTGGTTTTGGCAGGTACCTGCTCCCACTTCCGGTCAGATCGATGCGGCTATCTGAGCAGAAGTTCACCCCCACCTTCCCCCTTAGACTTCTGGGACACATCACAGGTCCCAGAAGGCTGCAGGACCTTTCACAAAGAGTGCAGCTTGAACATGTGCAGTGGGAAGCTGGCTGTGAAGTCACAAGCAGTCACAGCCAACTTCTCAAGGTAAACATTCCGGCGCCGGGACCCGAAGGCCGACAAAGAATTGGCATGGGTGGAGACAGCACTGACAAGTAAGTGTCCTGCTAGTAAAAGTCAACAGCTACAGTATTTGAAGCTGTTGACTTTTAATTTTGTAATTTCTAGGGTGAAGAACCGCTTTAACCACCTCAGTACTGGGCACTTTCACCCCTTCCTGCCCAGGCCATTTTTCATGTTTCAGCGCTGTCACACTTTGAATGACAACTGCGTGGTCTTGCTACACTGTAACCATGTGAAATTTTTATCATTTTCTTCACACAAATAGAGCTTTATTGTTATGGTATGTAATCACTGCTGGGGTTTTTTATTTTTTACTTTTTTACTGGTTTTTGTCAAAAAATTTTGTAAATAAGTAATTTTTCTCCTTCACTGATGTGTGCTGATGAGGCGGCACTGATAGACACTGATAGGCTGCGCTGATGAGGTGGCACTGATGAGCACTGACGAGGGGGCACTTATGGGTACTGGTTAGGTGGCACTGATGAGGAGGCACTAATATGCCACACTTATGGGCACCGATAGGTGGCACTGATGGGTGGCACTGGTGGGCACTGATGGGTGGCACTGGCGTGCACTGATGGGTGGCCCTGGTAGGCATTGATAGGTGGCACTGATGGACATTGATAGGTGGCACTGGTGGGCACAGATAGGTGGCACAGATAGGCAGCACAGGTGGGCACTGATGGGCATTGATGGGTGGCACTGATGTGCATTGATGGGCAGCAGCAGTGATGGGCATTGATGGGCAGCACTGATAGGCAGCACTAATAGCCAGCACTGACTGGCATCACTAATGGGCACTAATTGGTGCCACTGTCAGGCACTTGTGCTGGCACTTGGGGCACTGACTGCTAGCACTGGTGGGCACTTAGTGCTGGCACTGGGGAGGGGGCACTGGTTGCTGGCACTGGTGGTCAATTGCAATCAGGGCACTGATGATCAGTGCCCTGATTACATCCCTATATGTCCTCTGTGAGAGTTGATGCCGCTGATCAGCTCTCCTCGCCACACACTCTGTCAGTGTGAGGTGAGGAGCGCCGATTACCGGCACTTCCTTGTTTACATGTGACCGGCTGTGATTGGTCACAATCGATCACATGGTTAAAGAGCCACGGCTCTTTACACAGATTGGGGTCATGCCGTGTCCTGGCAACACAGCGCGAATGTGAGTGTGCTTTCTGGACGACGTCATAGAACGAGAGCCGCACTACCCCATCGTCATTTGACGGTGGGCGGGCGGTAAGTGGTTAACGTAGAACTATAGGCAAAACTTTTTTTTTTCATTTCGGTTAAAGTAAGGGAGGGAGTAAGGGAGTATAACCCCTGTTAGAAATTTTTTTCACCAACTATGTCTGGTAGTGGAGATTTCCAATGGCCAAAGGGGAAGCGAGAGGAAATCCCTGCAAATTAAGGTGTAGGCAAGGGGCAAGGGTTGCTTGGGTGGTGGTCATGTGCTCCATGTTTCCCTCCTATTTAGGTACCAAGCAAGGGTCACATGAGAGGCCTACTCCCAGGGTTGGTTCTTTTGGGCTATGCTAGGCACCTTACACAGGATCACTTTACTATACATGGGGTACCTTTGCTTTGTGCCATTTTCATCAATGTCCTGGGACTAGGCTGAGGCCAGCATGAGGGAATACTCAACCTTAAGGTGGGCCTCTAATCTTGAATTAGATGAACATACACCATGTACACTTGCACTGCAACAGTTCTCCAGTTAGCTCTCAGTTCCCCATTACAATATACACCTGCTCTGTAGACTGCATTTAGGAGGGATATACTGAGCCTTGTCCACATCCACCTGTCCATCGTTTTCCACTACCATTCCCAAGTAGAGGAGTGGGCTCCACCGTGCACTCTGCAGGGGCTCCACACATGCGCTTGAGCCCCCTTCACACCAGTGCAATTTGTCATTCAATTTGACAGTTTCATCACAAGTCGCATCCCATTGCCAGCAATGGAACCATTCATATCGCCGTCACTCATGTCGCAGCGATTATGAAAAAGGTTCCTGCACTACTTTTTACCAATTTCATTGTGACTTGTATGGACTTCTGTTAAATGAAGTCGCAAGTTGCAATGAAATGGGTAGTGCAAATTGCACTGATGTGCAGCTTTGAAATCACGCTGACGTAGCATGATTTTGAAGCCGCACCAGTGTGAACCAGGGCTGATTCTTGAACCTGTATGGGATGGGAACCTCTGCAGTGCAAATCTGCTCCCATTGCTAGGGGAGACAGACCGCTGGCGGAGGGAGTGCCGACAACATCTCTTCATTTTTAGAGGCTGTTCCACCTATAACAGGTACACGCTACCGACAGGCTGCTGGAAAACTTCTGTTACCCTGGGTAACCGCTTGTGTCTTCACACTACTTCGCTCCACACCAATATCTTCATACCCCAATGAGTTTAAGACCCACTCAGTGAAATGTGTGATGGTTACTTGCATTGCAACCCTTTCAGTAGCTTCAAACCAGACAGGGACTTAAGAAAAGTGAAATATCTGAGGCTATGATTAAGCCCCTATTGGGTGAAACATGTTAGAGGGGGGTTTTCCCATGTGTAGGAGGCCAAGTTGAAGCCATTTTTTACTAAAAGGAACTAACTATATGCCGAGGCAGTGTGCAGACGGCCACCATTTTGTTGTAGTCCTCAATTTGTCTAAAAAACATGCTTGCCCAATATTGTATTTTGTAAAACGTTACATTTTTTGATGCCCCCTCTCCATGAGTGCCACCTGAGATGGCTGGCTCAACTTGGCTTATCATAGGATTGCCCCTGCTCCCAACTCTATACGAAACTAAAAAAAAAGAAAAACAAAAGAGGGACAATTGTGTGCTAAGTTTATGCCATACAATGTTTAAAGTATACATCTGCCCCAAAGTGTCTATTTTTTATTTATTATGAATATATATTTCTTATTGTGTCTATGACATTTGTAATAACTATAGGCCTGAAGTAATGCATTCTCCCCACAGCATTTCCTCTCCCCGTTCCTCCAGGAACACAAAGATCATTAATGGAGCATATTTAATGGAAAACCACTAGAAGACAATTTATACAGCCATAGTTTATTCCTCACACATCTGGGAATGAGTAATCTACCTATGCATGTTTCTCTAATTTACAATAGCTGCTGCCACCCGAAATAGCTTAATCAATGTGGCAGTTATTAATGAGCTAAGGAGCTATAATAAAAACCTGAAACGCAATGCTTCCAGCAATACAGACAACAATAAATAAAAAAAACTTCTTTAAGGAGCTACTCAGACATAATTAATGAGCTATAGATGTTCAGTTTAATTTCTCTTTCTGCGTTTTTGATTTTAGCAGTGAAGAATGGCTGGGCTAATGTTTCCTCATGGCAGTTTTAGCATTGCATTGCAGAAATAATAACAAAGTTTGCTCTAACTTTTCCCACTGCCTACAACCCTGGTGCCCAGCCTAGGGCCATTTTGTTCTTGTCATGGTGGCATGGTGCCCTTAGTCTCCAGCAATCAGCTGTTGATTTTGTAAAGAGTCTGTAATGTCAGTGATCTCCAGCATTCTCATATAACATGTACTCTGTCACTCGCTACTACAGTAAGTCTCAGTTTTCAATCACACCTATAACATATCCACAGTTTCAGATCATTTCCTAAAGTAATATATCAAAAATGGAAATTGTGAAAAAAAGTGCCACACCACTACTAAGAGGTCCATGTGCAATTTTATTCCAATACAAATCAGGGAGACAATCCAAAAAGTGCAAACGCATTTCGTGGGTCCAAGAGCACCCCATTCATTAGGGCTAAAATTGAAACATAAGGACACCTCCATATCAATACAATATCAATATAATATCATCTCCTAGTGCAGCGGTCGCTAACCAGTGGACTGTGGACCACAAGAAAATTTTGGTGGTCCCCATGGGATCTTCTGCAATCAGCATTGCGGCGGATGTATACCGCCCAATGTTGTTTCCACTGTTGTTCTCAATGCTGACAGTCAATACTGTGGAGCAGTGGTTCTCAACTGGGGTTCCGGGAACCCTAGGGTTCTGCGGGAGGTCCCCAGGGGACGATGGCGGATGTATACCGCCAATCTCATCCTTAATGTGTGTTGAGTCGTTGACACTGAGCGCGCATGGATACCCGATGGTATCTCTGTAGTTGCGGCTCAAGGGGGCGGAGCACAGGAGGAGTGCAGAGAGCAGGAATGGGAGCCGAAAACGCAGGAAGTGTTTTTATGACGGTGCGCAGCAGAAAGGAACACATGAGGCTTGAGTGAGTCAATCCGAAGGTCAGCAGCTCTCTGCCTCCCCCCTACACTGTACAATGTGCTCCGATGACCCCCAGCAAGGTCACATACAGAAGCAAAAACCTTTTTATTATCAGCTTGGCCCACAGCCGTACCTTGTACACTTCTGTAATGGTGGGGGAAAGACCTACCATGTTGCCATGTAAAACATAGTTTGAAAATAACAGTATTTATTGAAGATGATTCACATGGACTGTTAGTCAATATTACTATTTATAATCTGGTGTGCTGGCCTTCTTCTCTCTATTAAAAAAAAATTCCAGGAATATATAGAAGCGCAAATTATTGCAGCTCTGTAATCATCAATACATAATTAAATGTACCTGTGTAGGTCCCCGAATTTGACCGCTTATTTATTTTACCTTCTTATTTTTTATTTTTACACTGTCCTTTAGAAAAAAAAAATTGGGTCACTTTTATTCCTATTACAAGGAATGCAAATATTCCTTGTAATAGAAAAAAAGCATGACAGGACCTCTTAAATGTGAGATCTGGGGTCAAAAAGACCTAAAATCTCATATTTACACTAAATTGCAAGAAAAAAAATAGAATGTCATTTGAAAAAAAATAATAGAAGAGACATTTGATATCGCTTCCGCCATGCAATGTTATGGAGCCGAACGGGGGCCATCTTTCCCTCACTCAGCTCCATACCTCAGCGGGGAGAGGATGTGATCATCTCCGCTGCTGCGTACGACTCCGGTAAGCGGCGGAGACAACGGTAAGAAGGGGGGGCCCTCTCCCGCCCCGATAAAAGTGATCTTGTGGCGAATCGGGCGCAGAGACCACTTTTATCTAAAAGAGCACCACCCGCTGGTTAAAATGATACCAGGGTTATTGCAGCTATCTGCTGCCATAACAACAGTATTCAACGGCAAAGTACCGCCGTATAATGACGGCGGGCGGTCGTTAGGTGGTTAAAACGTATTTGTAAATATTTTGAAGTTGATTTCTAAGATAAAGCATTATTCAACCTCCTTCTGATTAATACAGTTTGTTTTGATTTTAACGTTGGCATGCATCAGCCAGATATATTTCCTCAGAGGAGGATGCAGGTTAATGGCCTGCACTGTATGCTATTCATAGATATGCAGGGTTAAATGTATGGAAAATATGTTTACAATAAGAGCCCTTTCACACTGGGGCTGGCGGGCGCTAGCGGTAAATCCTCGCTAGTTTCAGCGGGGATTTACTGCTGTTATAGCGGCGCTACGGCGCCGCTATGCAGGCGGGTGCGCGGCGCTTTTAACCCCCCCACAAGGGGTTAAAACGGGGTTAAAAGTGCCGGAGCACCGCGCTACCGAGGCGGTGTGCAGCCGCTTCGGAAGCGCTGCCCATTGTTTTCAATGGGCAGGGGCGGTGGAGGAGCGGTGTATCACCGCTCACCGCACCGCCCCAAAGATGCTGCTTGCAGGACTTTTTGTAACGTCCTGCAAGCGCACCGCCCCAGTGTGAAAGCACTCTGGCTTTCACATTGGGGTGGGTGGGGAGGGATTTTTCAGGCGCTTTACAGGCGCTATTTTTATCTAAATAGCGCCTGTAAAACGCCTCAGTGTGAAAGGGGTCTAAAGTATATGATAGTGTGGTGACCATTATGCGTGTCATCCAGTAGATGGCAGTATTTGTACTAACCCCTTGCTGATTTTGCTTTGTTATAATTTGACGCCTTGAGGCTGCAGTCACACCTGAGCGACACGTTTTCGGCATATTTGAAGCGTTTTGTCATGCGTTTTGTAGTGCGACATCGGGCGTTTGTAAACACGCGTTTGACGCTTTTCCATTGATTCTATGTCAATAGAAAAGTGTCAGAAATGCTGAAATATGCCCGATTCACGTGTCAAAAATACCTCCGGGAGTAGTTTGAGCATCGAGCGTTTGGCTTCAGGCGTTTTTGAGTGAAGATGTGAACCATCTCCATTTAGAAACATTGATTTTTTTCCCCTCCAGCGTTTTGTAGCTTCAGCCTTCAGGCATATTTGAGCTACAAAATGCTCAGGTGTGAATGGAGCCTGATGGTCTGAAATGCGCATGCGCTGGTGCGTGTGATGTCAATGCGCACCCATGTGCTTGTGTGATGTCATGACTCACAGCGCATGTGCAGATACTATTTTGAATATCTGGATATAATGCATGCCAAACAATGTAGCTGTATGCCTGAGGCAGCAGGGAGAACCGGCAAAACCGGTCAGGATGGCGTTGTTCCTCCATCAGTCTCAGCCCAGATTTGGGTGGATTTACTGCAATGATAAGTATCCATCTGGCTACCATTATTCATATGGAAATTAGACATGTGCGGTTTGTTTCGTTCCAAATTGAAATTTGGAGGAATCTTCATTTTTCAGAAATTCGGATGGGTCCGAATTTCCGAAAATGCAATGGTACCGAATTTAATCACTTCAGCCCCGGAAGGATTTCACACTTTAGGACCAGAGCCCTTTTTGCGATTCGGCACTGCGTCGCTTTAACTGACAATTGCGTGGTCGTGCAACGTTGTACCCAAACGAAATTTGTGTCCTTTTTTTTCCCACAAATAGAGCTTTCTTTTGGTGGTATTTGATCACCGCTGCATCATTTCTGATCGCCGCTATAAACAAAAGAAGAGCGACAATTTTGCAAAAAAAAACAAATTTCTTACTTTTTGCTAAAATACAAATCCAAAAAAAAAATATAAAAAAACATTTTTTTTCATCGGTTTTGGCCGATTTATATTCTTCCTCATATTTGTGATTGAAAAAATCGAAATCGGCGTTTATTGATTGGTTTGCGCAAAAGTGGTCGCGTTTACGGATGATGATAATTAATTTCTGTGCTTTTTATTTATTTATTTTTTATTTTTTACTAGTAATGGCGGCAATCTGCGATTTTTAGCGGTACTGCGATATTGGGGCAGACATGTCGGAATATTTTGACACTTTTTTGGGACCATTGACATTTATACAGCGATCAGTGCTATAAAAATGCACTGATTACTGTGTAAATGCCATTGGCAGTGAAGGGGTTAACCTGCAGGGGGCACTCTAAGGGTTAACTGTGTTCCCTGGGCGTTTTCTTACTGTATGGGGGCTGCCCTAACATTGGAAGGGAAGTGATCACAGCTTCCATGTAAAGGAAGGCTGTGATCACAGTCCTTCCCGCTCTCACAGAACGGAGGTCCGTGTTTACTTACACAGACCTCCGCTCCTTCACTCCGGGGGGGCATCGCGGGTAGCCGGCGGCGATCGAGGCCACCGCACCCTCTCCCTGGCCCTCCCTGAACACAGTGAGCGCATGGGCGCGCCTCCGGCGGTGCACGCACGCTCACTGTGCGCGATCTGGCAGCCGTCGTCATATGACGGTGTTTTGCCTTACAGCGTCACTCTGTCGCCGTCAATTGCCGACCAGCGGTCAGCAAGCGGTTAACCACTTGCCGACCGCCGATCGGCATCTGACGGCGGCAAAGTGGCTCGTTCCCGCAAATCGCCGTCATATGACGGCGGCTGCGGGAACGTGTATAGTGAGCGCGCGCGCACCGCCGGAGGCGCGCCCGCGCGCTCACTGTGTCCAGGGGGGGCCAGGGAGCGGGTGCGGCGGCTTCGATTGGCGCCGGCCACCCGCGATGCCCCCCCCGGAGCGAATGAGC
>BLSH010340014.1:425166-437933 GCA_018402905.1 Glandirana rugosa
TTGCACAGGCGTGTCATATCGGAGATATTCCGAGATTTCGTCCTAAAGAGTTGGTCTCAAGTTACCTCGTGATCCCAAGGAGGTCTACAATGATCCCCAAGGAACTCGTTACCCGTTAAAGACGGAACTTCTATTCAAGGGTGACTGTGGTAACTAGAAAAACATCGATAGATATTCCCCCATTAAGAAGGGTTACTGGTGTCAACATTACTCAAAAGAAGGGTGACTGATTACATGGTACTCGACATCTACATCAGTAAAAATTGTCCCCAAGAGACCCTCGACTTTGTATAAAATTCCCAAGGGGACACAACGTTCCAACTCTTTCCGACGAGATTTCGTTAGCGCGCGGGAACCGCGATTCTGGGAGGACGTCAATAGACGTCCTCCCAGAATTAAGCAACCGCCCTGTAGACGTCAATTGTCTATAGGGCGGTTGTTAAGCGGTTAATAAGTATAATTGCAAGTAGCTGTGCTCTGAACTGTTTTACTGAAGAATTGACACTATATTGCTTTAGAGCAGCCTTTCTCAACCTTGCAACACAGGGGAACCCTTAAAATATGTTTCAGCTCCCAGAGAACCCCTGTTAAAAATGACTACATCTACAGCTCATGGTACATTAGTCAGTGGGAAGAAAACTCATTACAACTGTGGTCATTGGGAAGAATTACCCCCTTATAGATAGCTACAAAAAGATCAATGGTGTCAGTGGGAACTTATCTTCAAGGCAGAAATTGCCCATTGCTCAAGGAACCCCTAGTAACATCTGGAGGAACCCTAGTGCTCCATTGAACTCTGGTTGAGAAATCCTGCTTTAGAGCCTTATAGAGGCTATACTGTGCGGACACGTTGCCCTGATGGAGTCCGTGTTTGTGCAGCTTTCATTTTTTTGCAGTGTATGCATGCTGTTTGCCACCCCAAACCTACTTTGCATCACTGCTTCTAATTGTGCCCTTGTTTAGTAAGCTGGATCTTATAGTTTCTCTCTTTCTGATCATTCCACCAATTACCTATTTTGTTATAATATTAGTTCTAGATATTTTTTAAGCACATTTCTGGTGAATAATTCCCTCAGTGCACACTGGTCTAATTTATGCCAAGCTCTGACTTGTAAACAATGATTCCCGCATCCATATTTTAAAAAGAAGACATCTGTTTTAACCATTCTGTTCTTCTACTTTGACAATACAGACTGTACTCTACAATATGTTAAGGGTTCTTACTTTCTGTCAAATTACTACTCTACAATCTAAGTAGCTGCCCTAGATACTGTATAATTAGAAAAATGGATTCTAGTATAGGACACAATAACCAGCCAGTTTAATTTATCTCGAAAGAGATCCTCTGTGCTTACTTTTGTGTCTTTTCGCACAACATTGAGTCACAATGGCCCGGGATCCCGATGCAGCAGTGGGAACGTGAATGCTGTTTCAGGTATGATACTGGGCAGCAGCAATGTTTTAGTGGCAGGATCCCTTTAAACTGAGGACAGAAGAGATAAAAGATATTCTTTTACTGTTTATGCCACCTACAGATCTGTAGTCTTCCACAGACCTCTAATAAGTCACTGGGGAGTGAATTTCAGGGCTATAGAAGCTCTAAACCTGTAATTCTGCAGAGAGGCGGCTGAGTGAAACAGAGCAGATTGGCACTTGAACACGCAACAAATAGACTGCTAGTGTATGTGATACAATCAGCATCTTCTTTTAGCTCTACAGAGTTAAAGCCTAACAAATAAAATAAAAAAATGAAGTTCTGTGCTCATAAATGATAGCACAATACAAGAGACTTACACAAGCTGCATTTAATTAAAAAACAAATATATATCTACTATATATATATATATATATATACACACAGCATATAGCAGGTAAAATAAGTATTGAACACCTCACCATTTTTATAGATACATATATTGACATAAAAGGTGCTATTGACATGAAATGTTCACCACATGTTGGTAACAGCCCATGCAATCCATTCAAACAAAGACACCATAACAAATAAGTTCAGAAATGAAGTTATGTGTAATAAAATGGAATGACACATGAAAAAAGTATTGAACATGCTAACTCAAGTTAATGTAATGCTTCGTACAAAATCTTTTGTTCGTAATGACAGCTTCAAAACACCTCCTGAATGGAGAAACTGGTTGCATGCATTGCTCGGATGTGATTTTGACCCATTCTTCTACACAAACCGTCTTCAAATCTTGAAGGTTCCATGGGCCTCTTCTATGAACTCTGATCTTTAGTTCTTTCCATAGATTTTCTAAAGCGATTTAGGTCAGGTGATTGGCTGGGCCATTCTAGCAGCTTTATTTTCTCTTTCTTTGAAAACAATTGAGAGTTCCCTTGGCTTTGTGCTTGGGGTCATTGTCTTGCTGAAATGTTCACCCTTGTTTCATCCTCATGATCCTGGTAGATGGCATGAGATTTTTATCAAGAATGTCCTGGTAATTTTTTCTATTCATCCTTCCTTCAATGATATGAAGTTTGCCGGTACCGTATGGTCTGCAGTATACAAGGAGCCTTGTCGTGGCCTGCAGCTTACACATACACTTGCAAATGTGTGTAACCAATCCCCTGTCTTTTAAACGCTGAACTGTTAGACAGGTGAATTTGGCTTGGTGGCAGACTGGTCCGCAAGTTGAGCTCGGAACCCTTTTTTTTGCTTTTGTTTGGGTCTATGCTAAAAAACAGCCCACACCATGACGTTCCCACCTCCAAATTCACTGTTGGTATGGGGGTGTTTTTGGGGTGATATGCAGTGCCATTTGACCTCTAAACATTGTGTGTATTATGGCATCCAAAGACCAGAATATATATATATATATATATATCATTTCTGAACATATTTGTTTTGGTGTCTTTGTATGTATGGATTGCATGGGTTGTTACATTATTCCACTGCATAGCTTGGTGTCATCTGCAAACACTGAAATTGTACTTTTAATCCCAGACCCTATATCATTTATAAATATATTGAAAAGTAAGGGTCCCAACACTGAACCTTGGGGTACACCACTGATAACCTTAGATCAAAGTAAGAATCATTAACCACTACTCTCTGAATTCAGTCTTTAAGCCAGCTTTCTATCCATTCACAAACTGATCTTTCCAAGCCTGTAGACTTTGCCTTACACAATAGCCGTGTGTGGGGAACGGTGTCAAACTCTTTTGCAAAATCCAAGTATACCACATCCACAGCCACCCCTCTGTCTAAGGTTTTACTTACCTTCTCATAAAAAGAAATCAGGTTTGTTTGACGTCTGCCTTTCATAAATCCATGCTGTCTGCTGCTTAAAATGTTTTTTGCCAACAAGAACTCATCTATGTGGTCTTTTATTAAACTCTCCAATATGTTCCTAGCTATAGAAGTTAAACTAATAGGTCTATAGTTACTTGGTAAAGATTTTGATCCCTTTTTAAATATGGGCAACCAAGTTGGCCCTACGCCAATCCAGTGGTACTATTCCAGTCATTAACGAGTCCTTAAAAATTAGATACAATGGCTTTGAAATGACCAAGCTCAATTCCTTTAGGATCCGTGGATGGATGCCATCTGGTCCAGGTGCTTTATCTACCTTTATTCTGTCTAAATATTTCAGGACCATTTCACTTTTGAGCCATTGTGGATCATTTGGGGCTGTGTCATTACCACCCCCATTATGGACATGAGCTCCCCCATGCTCTTTTGTATACACAGAGCTGAAGAATGTATTTAATAAGTTTGCCTTCTTTGTCCCCAGTCACTCTAGATTATTTTGTAAAGGGCCTACATGCTCAGACCTGACCTTTTTACTATTAATATATTTTAAGAATTTTTGGGGGTTTGTCCTACTATCTTTTGCAATCTGTCGTTTGTTTTGAATTTTTGCATCTTTGATGTCCCTTTTACATATTCTGTTATATTCTTTGTAACATATAAGGCTCCATTTACATGGGATGCTATATCAACCTCCCCTGAATGTTTTTTTTTTTTTTTGACAGCTAGAAGCCAGCATCTAAAACTGGCATTTTGCTGCGTTTGCATTTTTTTTTTTTTTTTTAGAATGGAAACGCCTGTAAACGAAATGGTTCTAGACGTAAGTTACCGCGTTTAGGTGCGTTTAGTGGCGTTTACAAGCTGTTTGGCATTTCAAATGCCTCTGAACTGGCGTCTGAACCCATTTTTTTGCATTCCAAAAAAAGCCTTTAAACTCACCTGCCTGGAAACTACCTTAAATGACCCTGTGCACAGGTACTGATAAGATAACATAGAGGAAAGTTCAGGGGCAGCTGAAAAAAATGCCCAAATGCCTCAAAACGTCCGTTTACCAGCAGCAGTGTAAATGAGGCCTTAAAGTTCCCTCATTTTTATATTTTTTAAAAGCTCTTTTCTTATCATTTATAACTTTTTAAACATTGTCTGTGAGCCACATAGGTTTTATTTTTAGCCTTTTAAACTTATTGCTCACGGAAATATACTTTGCAGTGAGTTGGCATACAGCTTTTTTGAAAAATTCCCATGTCTGTTCTGTGTTCATCGATACCAATATTCCCTCCCAGTCTAAGTCCTGGAGAGCAGCCTTCATTCTTGAATTTAAGTGTTTTTATTTTTCCCGTGTGTGTTTGTTGCTTGCAGCTTATATTAAATGAAATCATGTTATGGTCACTGTTACCCAGATGTTCTTTTATATGAATATTGGTAATAAGCTCTGCATGGTTTGAGATTACCAGATCCAGCAAAGAGTCATTCCTAGTTGGGGCCTCGATAAACTGGACCATAAAATTGTCCTGCAATACGTTTATAAATTTTTGCCCTTTAATTGGGTAGTTAAAATCCCCCATTATTATCACTGTCCCAGCCCTTGCAGCCCTTTTAATCTGTGCAAGGAGCTGAGTCTCCATTTCTTTTACACTGGGTGGTCTATAACAGGCTCCAATGATAACCTTTGTAGTATGCACACCCATATGCAGATCTACCCATAATGCTTCAGACTCATCACACTCTCCATCACACTCGCTTTGAGATCACTTCTCACATAGAGACAGACACCACCACCCCTCCGTTTTACCCTGTCTTTCCGAAAGAGCATGGAATATTAATAGCCCAATCATGTGAAGAATGAAGCCAAGATTCAGCAATACCAATTAAATCATAGTTCTCCTCATGCACCAGAGCTTCCAACTCACCTATTTTGCTTGGCAGACTTCTGGCATTGGTGAACAAACACTTTAATTCAGTGTCACATTTTGCACATGTATGTTGTTTATTTTTTATTTTAGTACAAACAGTACCATTTTCAATGGTTGTTTGTAACATGGGAACCTTCATATCATCATCCATAGCCCTCCCCCCATCTTTCCCCATTCCCCCCACCAATAGGGGCTGACCCCTGTCTGACCTGTCTGCCCCATTATAATCTAATTCACCCTTCCCCCTCAATCCTAATTTAAATATTCCTCCAGCCTTCAGACCCGGACTGGGACAGAAAATAGGCCCGGGCATTTTAGACTGGGCAGCCCGATGAAGGGGGGGGGGGGGCTTTCACATGGGTGTTCGGTGACAGGATATTCTTAGAGACATCCCAATCCAGGAAAGGAGATAGAGACAGCTCCAGACCAGCAGAGAAGGCTCCAGGCCAGAAGAGACAGCCACTGACAATCAGAGGCAGCCCCAGACCAGCAGAGACAAACCTAATCCAACAGAGACAGCCCTAGACCAACAGAGGCAGCCCTAATCCACCAGAGATGCCCCATACCAGCAGAGACAGCCCCAGACCAGCAGAGACAAACCTAATCCACCAGAGACAGCCCTGGACCAGCAGAGACAACCCAGACCAGCAGAGACAGCCCTAGTCCACCAGAGACAGCCCCATACCAGCAGAGACAGCCCCAGTCCAGCAGAGACAGCCCCAGTCCAGCAGAGACAGCCCCAGTCCAGCAGAGACAGCCCCAGAACAGCAGAGACAGCCCCAGAACAGCAGAGACAGCCCAGACCAGCAGAGATAGCCCCAGTCCAGCAGAGACAGCCCCAGACCAGCAGAGACAGCCCCAGACCAGCAGAGACAGCCCCAGACCAGCAGAGACAGCCCCGAACAGCAGAGACAGCCCCGACCAGCAGAGACAGCCCCGACCAGCAGAGACAGCCCCGACCAGAAGAGACAGCCCAGACCAGAAGAGACAGCCCAGACCAGAAGAGACAGCCCAGACCAGCAGAGACAGCCCGACCAGGAGAGACAGCCCAGACCAGCAGAGACAGCCCCAATCCACCAGAGACAGTCCCGACCAGCAGAGACAGCCCCAGACCAACAGAGACAGCCCCAATCTACCAGAGACAGACCCGACCAGCAGAGACAGCCTCAGACCAGCAGAGACAGCCTCAGACCAGCAGAGACAGCCCCAGACCAGCAGAGACAGCCCCAGACCAGCAGAGACAGCCCCAGACCAACAGAGACAGCCCCAGACCAACAGAGACAGCCCCAGACCAACAGAGACAGCCCCAATCTACCAGAGACAGCCCCAGACCAGCAGAGACAGCCCAGACCAGGAGAGACAGCCCAGACCAGGAGAGACAGCCCAGACCAGTAGAGACAGTCCAGACCAGCAGAGACAGCCCTAATCCATCAGAGACAACCCCAACCAGCAGAGACAGCCCTAATCCATCAGAGACAGCCTCAGACCAGCAGAGACAGCCCTAATCCATCAGAGACAGCCCCAGACCATCAGAGACAGCCCCAGACCAGCAGAGACAGCCCCAGACCAGGAGAGACAGCCCTAATCCACCAGAGACAGCCCTAATCCACCAGAGACAGCCCTAATACACCCTCTTTTCCCACATTAGCAGTAATGAACGCACATTAGCGGGGGATTGGTGGCCACATTGGATGACAATGTGTGTCTCCTCCCCTTCCTCTCTGTATATGCTGACACTGACATCCCCACCGGTCCCTCTGTCCTCCTTCTCTGTCATCGTTGGTGGGGCAGGAAAGATGAAAACAGTCCAGGCATGTGTGTAAAACACACAGGGAGGGAGAGGATCTCTCTGGCACTTTGGCGCCCCCCTATCTGCCCTAGGTGCCCTGGGTGTGGTGCACCCTGCGCTCCTGCCAAGGATTGGCAGGGCGGCTGCGAAGACGCTGAGTGGGCGGCCGCAGACAGAAGGGACAGCTCAGATAGGCGGCCGCGGACAGAATCGCTTGCGGACAACAGAGCCCAGCTGCCGCAGCTGCTTTCGGCCCCACATGCAGCCAGGAGACCGCGGCCCACTGGGCAAGTGCCCGGTGTGCCCTATGGCCAGTCCGGGCCTGCTTCTCATAAACCTCTCCCCTAGCACAACAGACCCCCTTCCATTTAGGTGCAAACCATCTTTAGCATATAGGTAGCACCCCAAAGAAAAGTCAGCCCAGTGCTCTAAAAACCCAAATCCCTCCTCCTTACACCAGGTCTTTAGCCATGCATTCAGGGCTCTAATCTCCCCCTGTTGTTCCTGTGTTGCGCGTGGCACAGGCAATATTTCAGAGAATATTTCCTTGGAGGTCCTTCCCTTCAAGTTGCAACTTCTTTAAATTGGTTCTTAAGGAGCCTTCACCTTCCATCCATTCTGTCATTGGTTCCACCCTGGACCAAGACAGTTGGGTCATGCCCAGCCCATCCCAGTAATTTATCAACCCTGTATCACGTACCTGGTGAACGAGTCTGACTTATGCAGGGGGGTCACCTCTCTTGCGGCCTTGGTTCGAGAACCCCTGGTAGTGCAGAAAGGAAGTTCAAGAGCACAAGGGGGCACGAGGGTTGGACTGGGTCACTTGGTGGTCGGTGAAGGTCCACTGATGCTCGTGCTAGGCAGAAGGATGGTGATGCAATCCGGGTCGATAACGGGCTGTCGGTGCGGTACAGGTGGAGCAGGCAGGCGGATGGTCGGGTACAAGCAGGGTCGGGAATGTGTGGGCAGCAGAGGTATAAAAGGAGCAAGCAAAAGAGTAGTCATAGACTGGCCAGGGGTCAGGGCAGGCAGAAAGCAGCAAAGTCCAAGTAAAGCCGGGGTCACAGGTACAGGAAAATCTCTCAGAGTAAGCACGGGGTCACAGATCACAGGAACACTGCAGAACGGACAGCACTCGCTTCCAGGTGCTGTCTGCTTAAATGGCTGCTATTGTCGCCATTGCCGGCGCATATGCGCGCACCCACGCACACGCTACGTGCGCCCACGCATAGGCAATCCAATGGCCCGAGAAGGTTCCTTACACCCTGGCACCAGGGAGACAGCAAACCATTCAGTTGAGGCTATCCTGGCGACAAATTATTTTATCAATCCTTCTAATTATAGAATCCCCAATTGCCACCAACTATCTAGGCCTACCTGCACTATTCTTACCAACCCTACTAAAGGGGCTGCTCGCCTGGCTGTTAGGGGTAGCAGTGACATATAGGGCTGCCACCTCTGAGTTTGCCACCCCCACATCTTCAATCAACTTGGCAAATCTGTTAGGGTGCTCAAACCCAGGGCTGGCTTTGTTTCTCTGTGAGCCCCTACTACTCTCTCCAACTGTATGAACCCATCTGCCTACCTTAAAATCTTGACTTACCCCTCCACCCTCCCCATAACCCTACTAGCCACCTGCTCAGTGAGCAGATGCCCCCTTTCAAGGCTGTCAGTGCTGCCCAGTGTTGCAATTTGCTCCTCCAGATCTCTAATGTGAGCTTTCAGAAGGGCAACCTGCTCACATCTGTCCCAGCGGTATCCATCCTGGAGCTTTTGCTCCATGGTTGTATACATGCGGCACACTGTGCACTGTACAAAGCCTTCAATCTTGCATTTTCCCAGTAACAACAACACTAATAACAGGAAATTTCAGATGTTACTTACAGGTTTCAAGACTCCCGTTATAAACTCTGGTTTGTAACTCACCACTTAATGACCTGTGACCAATTAACCACTCCCCTTAATTAGTAGCCTGAAGGAAGGAAAGGAAAAAAAGGCTATTTAAAAAGTGACAGAAAAAGTGTTAAAAAGCTGCAAGGAACCCCCCCTCCCCCCCCCAAAAAAAAACTAAAAAAAATGCAAACACAGCAATTTTTCACTCTTCCATCAAAATGTCCCACTTTTCAGCTTTCAACCAGCAAATCTGGCAAAAATGAAAAGCACATTATGCTTACTTCTCTTTTACATATTTAGAATTTTGATAATTTGAAAATAAACAATTAAAATATATATATTTGAAGGCTTTCTTAGTTTACAGCAATACTTCACATCTGCCTATAACGTTTTCACAGCAATATACAGTATATATACACTCACTGGCCACTATATTAGGTACAACTGTTCAATTGCTTGGTAACACACATTGCTAATCAGCCAATCACATGGCAGCAACTCAATGCATTTAGGCATCTAGACATAGTGAAGATGACTTGCCGAAGTTCAAACTGAGCATCAGAATGGGGAAGAAAGGGGATTTCAGTGACTTTGAATGTGGCATGGTTGTTGGTGCCAGACAAGCTGGTCTGAGTATTTTAAAAGCTGCTGATCTACTGGGATTTTCATGCACAACCATTTCTAGGGTTTACAGAGAATGGTCCGAAATAGAGAAAATATCCAGTGAGAGGCAGTTGTGTGGAGGAAAATGCCTTTTTGATGTCAAAGGATAATGGACAGATTGGTTCAAGATGATAGAAAGGCAAGAGTAACTTAAATAACCACTCATTACAACCAAGGTATGCAGAATACCAACTCTGAATGCACAACACATCAAACCTTGAAGCAGATGGGCTACAGAAGCAGAAGACCACACCGGGTGCCACTCCTGTCAGCTAAGAACAGGAAACTGAGGCTACAATTCGCACAGGCTCACCAAAATTGGAAAACAGAAGATTAAAAAAAAAATGCCTGATCTGATGGATCTCGATTTCAGCTATGGCATTCAGATGGTGGGGTCAGAATTTGGTGTAAACAACATGAAAGCTTGGATCCATCCTGCCTTGTAGGGATGGTCCAAACACACCCCAAATCGGTTCGCACCAGAACATGCAAACAGGCAAAAAATTTGTGTGAACATTCGAACACCGTTAAAGTCTATGGGACCGAACATGAAAAATGAAAAGTGCTAATTTTAAAGGCTTTTTAAATCAATCTTTTTTCAGGAGCAGTGATTTTAATAATGCTTAAAGTGAAACAATAAAAATTAAATATTCCTTTAAATATTGTGCCGGGGGGGGGTCCCTTAGTCTGCCTGTAAAAGGGCGCCGGCTGTAATGTATTGCCGGCTCCTGGCAATATAAAGAAAAATTACTGAAAACATTTGCGTAGGGTTCCCCCCCTGCACCAGTCCATACCAGGCCCTTCGGGTCTGGTTTGTATTTTAAGGGGAACCCCACGCCAAAATTTAAAAAAATTGACGTGGGGTCCCCCCTAAAATCCAAATCAGACCCTTATCCGAGCATGCAGCCCTGGCCGGCCAGGATAGGGGGGACGAGCGAGTGCCCTCCCTCCTGAACTGTCCCAGGCTACATGCCCTCAACATGGGGAGCATGGGTGCTTTTAGGCAAGGGGGCTCTGCACCCCCCACCCCAAAGCACCTTGTCCCCATGTTGATGGGGATAAGAGCCTCTTTCCCACAACCCTGAGCTGTGGTTGTGGGGGTCTGTGGGTGGGGGGCTTATCAGAATCTGGAAGGCTACTTTAATAAGGGGACCCCCAGATCCCGCCTCCCATGTGAATTAGTATCGGGTATCGTACCCCAACAAAAGTGAAAAAAAAAGAAAAGCTCTCTTTGTTGTGACAGTTTATTTATATGGCAGGGCGGGGCCACTTGGTGATGTAAGCGTGTGACCCACCCCCTCTGACATCACATGATGTCAGAAGGGGCAGGGTCACTCGCTTACGTCACCGGGTGGCACCGCCCTGCCATATAACTAAACTGTCATAATAAACAGCGGGCAGAGGGCGGGAGGGCGGGAGCCCTCCCATGGAGGAGGATCTGTGCGTGCTGTCTGCACACAATGAATTATGGGGCGCTCCACAGTGGCGAAGTAGCTGTGAATGCCCCATAATGTTCTAAATTCAATGAATGGGCGACTTGAACCGCGGGCCCATCCCTACTGCCTTGTTTCACCGGTTCAGGCTGGTGGTGGTGGTGTAATGGTGTGGGGGATATTTTCTTTGGGCCTCTTAGTACCAACTGAGCATTGTTTAAACGCCACGGTCTACCTGAGTATTGTTGGTAACTATGTGCACCCCTTTATGACTACAGTGCCCTAATCTTCTGATGGCTCCTTCCAGCAGGATAATGCACCATGTCACAAAGCTCCAATCATCTCACCACTGGACAATGAGGTCACTGCACTCCAATGGCCTCCACACTCCCCACATCTCATCCAATAGAGCACCTTTGGGATGTGGTGGAATGAGAGATTCGCATCATGGATGTGCAGCCAACAAATCTGCAGCAACCGTGTGATGCTATCATGTCACTATGGACCAAAATCTCTGAGGAATGTTTCCAACACCTTGTTGAATCTATGCCACGAAGAATGAAGGCAGTTCTGAAGGCAACCCGATACTAGTAAGGTGTACCTAATAAAGTGGCCGGTGAGTGTAGATCTCCTGGGTAGCAGCATCCAGACTTGGAGAGAGAAGCGCAATGCTAGTGGGCAATCGGGTGTGTTACTTGCAAAGTTGATCACAAGGAAAGGTCTGACAGGGGAGAGCAGAGTGAGCAGTGGATGACCTGTTGCTGCTCCTTCCCTGTCCAGTCACAGGTTGGGGGGAGGAGAGAAGACCAAGCTTCCTTACTTAACTGCAGCAGAAAAGAATCAGGTCACCTGGTTGTGCTTGTGTGACATGCACAGCACTGGATGCACAGAAATATGGTGTTGGCTATATCTGACTGGCTTTGGAGATGCTAGTTGCTTGGCTACAATGCTTATCTAGTGACTTAAGTACTCTGAGTTGGAGCTAAAGCCAGGCAGCTAGCATTTTCAGGAGAAGGCCATCAATGGCAACCTTCATATTTCACTTTGAACATGTTTCCTTTAAGCTGAAACAGCAGCTCATCTCCTGGTTCCCAAGAGCTACCTCTAGCGGTGGTCAGGAACTGCAGCAGGATTTAATCCGAATAAGATGTAACACGCTGATCTCTTTTTTTCTGCATTTCCTGTCGAGATAATGACAGCTAAGAGATTTACATTGAAAATACAGCTATTGTTCAAGTATGGCCCCTGTTCAAAATCACCAGAGAAGCACAAAGAGACATATCCACTGCGATGATCAAAACAACTCTGTCTCTAAAATCAATATTAAAAATAAATCCAAAAGAAAACATGGAATGCTCCCCTTTTCTCCAGCTTAAACCATTGATCACTCCTGTAGTCATTAGAAAGAATCCACTAAGGATTCTGCAGAAACCGACACTTCCGGGAGTGTCAGATTCCTGGTTCCCTGCTGCACTCAGTGGTTTGATGCTATGGACCACCTTACATTTATTTCATATTTTATTTATTAACCACTTCCCGACCGCCGTATGCAAAATGACGGCCGGGAAGTGGCTCAGTTATCCTGACTGGACGTCGCGGCAATCGGTGGTGTGGGAGGTCAGTCTGACCCCCCGCAATACCAATCTCTCGGTAAAGTGCTTCGATCCAAAGCACTTTACCATGTGACCAATCACGGCTGGCCACAGTGTAATACAGGAAAGCCGTTTATCGGCTTTCCTGTACTCAGGTCTGTAGACCTGAGGAGGGGAGAGCCGATCGGCTGCATCCCTGACAGGCAGGGTTTGTGC
>BLSH010340014.1:455789-472101 GCA_018402905.1 Glandirana rugosa
TTGAAGCTCTTCTGTAGCTCCTCTGTTACTTTACGACTACGGAGCAAAATTTGTTTCCGACGCCGTTTACTGGAGGCTCGTGACCTTCAAATACTCCGTCCGTCTTCTTACCGTCCCCTCTTCCTCCAAATACCTGTGATTACTTCCGTGTACGTCAATTCTCTACCCGATGTTGGACTACCTCCTTCTCCTATATGACAGTGGAAATAATAACGGTGGAGATAGTCTAGTAGGGGACGTCGGTAATGGAAAACATGGTGGAGGGGGAGGGAAATCTAACATTCGAGATGCTCGTCCCGGGAGGATAACGAAGACATAACTTGACATAACATTAACATGACACAGGGAAGAAATAACATTTCGCGACACGTTTGACAACCGCGATATATTTAGGACATATTATTATTATTATAATTGCAGTCGCGAAAACGAGTAGGACCTCCGTTAGTTCAATACAGAAGCAATAGGAGGGCCCTGCTCGTAGAGCTTACAATCTAAAGGGAGGGGGAGGTGGTACAAAAGGTAATGGCTGCAGGGGATGATCTGATAGAGGTGGCAATAATAAAGGTGACAGTATATCCTCTTCCTCCATCAGGTTGTAGCCCATCTCTTAACTGCATGTGCCTTCATTAGTGTCCATAAACCTCCTTCTCCCCTGCCATTCTTCTGCCTGCCTCATAAACTTCCAGTGCTCGGAGGTCATTTGCCGCAGCCTTTGTTTAAAACGAGGCATCAGCATTTCATTGTCTCCTCGATGTCTTCTCGAAGTTATTTCCTAACCCTTCTCCTCTTCACCGCCTGTAAATGGCAGCGCTCCGCTTGAAACCGTACCATCATTTTAATTTAGTAGCCTTTTGGTTAAGGCGCTCGTCTGTGAAATGGAAGACCCTCGGCTGAAATCAGTTGCAATTATTTGTGACCTTCAGCGCGTCACCTTATTGTGTCCATCGCCTCGTAATAAAAACAATATTTTAAGGCCTTCATTGGAGAAATTAAAGATTTAAATATTTAATGGATTTTGTTCGGGCAAACTGGATTGTTGTAGGGTTGTTTATATTAAAGAGGCAAACAGGGCAGTGACCCCGAGGACACCAAGAGACTTATAAGGAACAGAACTTGGGTTATGAGGCTGTAAAAAACAAATTATGGATTATATACCACACTAAAAAATATTATTGGAAATGGTTACTGATAATGGACTGCAGCAACTAAATAGGATACCACACAAACTTAGATAAAATAACTTGTATAAGTTGCGCAATTCCGACACAAAATTATAAAGTTCTAATATGTGCAAATTAGTGCAAATATTAAATACAAGTACCGTGAAAAATAAATAATATAAAAATACCTAATCAATAGCAAAACTCATATCACCTCAAACATTGATGGGCAAAAAAAAAATTCACCCTTAGCATATATATATAAATATATACAGTATAAATATATATAAATACGCAATCAAGGTTGAACAAAAAAGTGCAAGTGCAAAGTTAAAGTGCTGTAGCAACTGCATCCAGTAAGTGTCCAAAGTAAAGTTCCAAATCTATAGAAAGTCTTTACTCGGAATAGGAATTATAACCAGAAGACTGAAGAAGCAGGATCTTTCACCAGGTAATGGAAAAAAGGGGAGGATAGTATCGGTGTCACCCCACGCGATGAACACAAAAACTCCTACCAGAGCCAGTTGACTGCCTATTGCTAGGACAGTCCAAATGGCAAGCAGTGGTAAGCCTCTCCAGGCATACATCTAGGACTAAGCTGATCTCCTGCTGCTTTTAGCCAAACATACTCCTCACCAACCAGAACATCCGGTCTCTAGTGTTTTCTCTGTGGCAGGACAGCAGCTCCCTCTTGTTCAGTCCACACCCAGCTGATTAATGAGAAATTTGAGGGGAATAAACACAGATCCTCATACACCGTCCACTCCTTAGCAACCAGGTTGTTTACTGGTTGTTAAGGATGCAGGCGGCTGCCGATTCCTTAAATATCGCACGCCGAGACCACTACTAATTAACTGCATGCATTTTTTTTTTGTGAATTGACTTTCATTTCTGTTTTATGCAGTATTTACCAAGCATTTTTGCTTTATGAGGTAAATACTGCAGAATTTTGGAGAACACCTAAATACTGCATGTGATCTGGTTCTGTGAATGGAGCCCAGTATCTGTTACTTTGGAAAGATTTCTTCTCATGTCGTGTTGTGTCTAGAGCAGATGCAGAGTCACCAGCCCTCCAAATAAAACTGTTTACATGTTTATTGTAAAGACGGCGCCATACAAGGCATAAGAAACCAATATTTTTGGGCTTTGTGGTACCTTTCTAAAGGCAACATCCATGGCATTTACCTCAAGCGCTCATCATTACAAGGTGGAGTACTGTGAGGAGTGCAGCTTCTATTTGGACTTTAAACTGTTGTGTATATAGGATATTAAAGTGGTACTAAATTATTTTTTATAACGTGTACCTACTGGTAAACCTATAATAAGGCTTACCTGTAGGTACAGTGAATATCTCCTAAACGTGCACTGTTTTGGGGATAGCCACACTGCATGTAGCTGGTGACATCACCGCCGCATGTGTTCTGAAGGGACGGCATGCCCACACCGTCCCTTCAGAGCTCTGTGCTGTAACCGTGACTCCCACGCACATGCGCAGGAATGACAGCATCATGGCTCAGCCAGTCAGATGGCAGAGCACGCAAACCCGCATACTAGCACATTATGCCATTGTCTTGCATGTTTTTTTTTTTTTTTAAAGGGCCACAGTTTACTATTGCTTTAAGTGTGGCCTTAGGAAGAAGGCATGATCAGACTCTTTAACCCTCAGTGTTTTTTAGCTTAAAGTGGGACTATACTCACCTTGCTCCAGCAATGCGCCGTCCCCGAGTTCCCTGCCCAGCCGCTGACATCCTCGAGTGGCCAGATTGCACTTGGGGCTAAGAATATGCATGCATTGTACATACTAGGGGGAGTACAACTGGGGGAATCCATAGTGGAGAAGGATCTGGGGGTTTTGGTAGATCATAAGCTTAATAATGGCATGCAATGCCAAGCTGCGGTTTCCAAAGCAAGCAAAATCCTTTTTTGTATTAAGAGAGGTATGGACTCCAGAGATAGAGACATCATTTTGCCCCTGCACAAATCATTAGTAAGACCTCATCTAGAATATGCAGTTCAGTTTTGGGCACCAGTTCTCAAAAAGGATATTGGGAAACTAGAGAAAGTGCAGAGAAGGGCAACCAAACTAATAAGAGGCATGGAGGAGCTCAGCTATGAGGAAAGATTAGAGGATCTGAATTTATTCTCTCTTGAGAAGAGGAGATTAAGGGGGATATGATCAACATGTACAAATATATAGGTGGTCCATATAGTGAACTTGGTGTTGAGTTATTTACTTTAAGGTCATCACAAAGGACAAGGGGGCACTCTTTACGTCCAGAGGAAAAAAGATTTCATCTACAAATACGGAAAGGTTTCTTCACAGTAAGAGCTGTGAAAATGTGGAATAGACTCCCTTCAGAGGTGGTTTTGGCCAGCACGGTTGATTGCTTTAAAAAAGGCCTGGACTCTTTCCTTAATGTAAATTATATAACTGGATACTAACATTTTTAGGTAAAGTTGATCCGGGGTGAATCCGATTGCCTCTCGGGGAATCAGGAAGGAATTTTTTCCCCTGTTATAGCAAATTGGATCACGCTTTGCTGGGGTTTTTTGCCTTCCTCTGGATCAACTGTGGGTGAAGGATTGTATATGGGATTATTTGTTTTTTTTTATATATATAATTTTTTTTTTTTGGTTGAACTGGATGGACTTGTGTCTTTTTTCAACCTGACTAACTATGTAACTATGTAACAGATTCCACATCTCGATCGCCGGCTGCTTTTATGGCTGGGTGGTGATTATGTCACTCCTGTGCATGCATGGAAGTTCAGTCAGATTCGGCATTGCCTAATTTGTACAGTGAGCTGTGTGTGACACCACCGACATCTACTGTTCTGCTGAAACCAATCTCTGCCCTACTGATGCCGTCCACTGTCCAACTGACACCGTCCTCTGCTCTACTGATGCCACCCACTGCTCTACTGATACCAATCTCTGCTCTACTGACGCCACCCACTACTCTACTGACACCAATCTCTGCTCTACTGACACCATCCACTGTTCTACTGACATCAATCTCTGCTCTACTGATGCTGCCCACTGCTCTACTGACATTAGTCTCTGCTCTACTGATGCCGTCCACTGCTCTACTGACACCAATTTCTGCTCTACTGACGCCGTCCACTGTTCTACTGATGCCATCCACTGCTCTACTGAAACCAATCTCTGCTCAACTGATGCTGTCCACTGCTCTACTGACATTAGTCTCTGCTTTACTGATGCTGTCCACTGCTCTACTGACACCAATCTCTGCTCTACTGACGCCGTCCACTGCTCTACTGACACCAATCTCTGCTCTACTGACGCCGTCCACTGTTCTACTGACACCAATCACTGCTCACTATACTCACCTTGCTTCAGCAATGCAGCATCCCTGAGTTCCCCCCCAGCCACTGACATCCTCGAGTGGCCAGATTCCACATCTCGATTGCCAGCTGCTTTTATGGCCGGGTGGGGATTATGTCACTCCCGTGCAGGCATGGAAGTTCAGTCAGATTCGGCATTGCCTAATTTGTACAGTAAGCTGTGTGTGACACCGCCCTACTGACACCAATTTCTGCCCTACTGACGCTGTCTACTGCTCTACTGACACAAATCTTTGCCCTACTGATGCCATCCATTGTCCTACTGACACCGTCCTCTGCTCTACTGATGCCGCCTACTGCTCTATTGACACCAATCTCTGCTCTACTGACTCCGTCCACTATTCTACTGACACCATCCACTGTTCTACTGACACCAATCTCTGTTCTACTGACACTTTGCACTGTTCTACTGATGTTGTCCACTGTTCTACTGACACCAATCTCTGCTCTACTGATGCTGTCCACTGCTCTACTGACACCAATCTCTGCCCTACTGATGCCGTCCACTGTTCTACTGACACCATTCTCTGCTCTCCTAACGCCGTCCACTGCTCTACTGACACCAATCTCTGCTCTACTGACACCATCCACTGCTCTACTGACACCAATCTCTGCTCTACTGACACCGTCCACTGCTCTACTGACACCAATCTCTGCTCTAATGACGCAGTTCACTGTTCTACTGACTCCATCCACTGTTCTACGGACATCAATCTCTGTTCTAAGGACACTGTCCACTGCTCTACTGAAACCAATCTCTGCTCTACTGATACTATCCACTGCTCTACTGACATTAGTCTCTGCTCTATTGATGCCGTTCACTGCTCTACTGACACCAATCTCTGCTCTACTGATGCGATCCACTGTTCTATAGACAACAATCTCTGCTCTACTGATGCTGTCCACTGGTCTACTGAAACCAATGTCTGCTCAAATGATGCTGTCCACTGCTCTATTGACACCAGTCTTTGCTCTACTGATGCTGTCCACTGCTCTACTGACATGAATCTCTGCTCTACTGACTCTGTCCACTGCTCTACTGACGTCATCCACTGTTCAACTGACATCAATCTTTGCTCTACTGACGCCATCCCCTGCTCTACTGACACTGTCCATTGTTCTAGTGATGCTGTCCACTTTTCTACTGACACCAATCTCTGCTCTACATATGCCATCCACTGCTCTATGGAGCTGCATGTGACACCGCCCTACTGACACCAATTTCTGCCCTACTGATGCTGTCTACTGCTCTACTGATACCAATCTCTGCCCTACTGATACCGTGCATTGTCCTACTGACACCATCCTCTGCTCTACTGATGCCGCCCCCTGCTCTACTGACACCAATCTCTGCTCTACTGACTCCATTCACTATTCTACTGACGCCATCCACTGTTCTACTGACACCAATCTCTGTTCTACTGACGCTTTGCACTGTTCTACTGATGTTGTCCACTGTTCTACTGACACCAATCTCTGCTCTACTGACGTTGTCCACTGTTCTACTGACACCAATCTCTGCCCTACTGATGCCGTCTACTGTTCTACTGACACCAATCTCTGCTCTCCTGACGTCGTCCACTGCTCTACTGACACCAATCTCTGCTCTACTGATGCTGTCCACTGTTCTACTGATGCCATCCATTGCTCTACTGAAACCAATCTCTGCTCAACTGATGCTGTCCACTGCTCTACTGACATTAGTCTCTGCTCTACTGACGCCGTCCACTGTTCTACTGACACCATCCACTGTTCTACTGACACCAATCTCTGCTCACTATACTCACCTTGCTTCAGCAATGCGGCATCCCTGAGTTCCCCGCCCAGCCGCTGACATCCTCGAGTGGCCAGATTCCACATCTCGATTGCCAGCTGCTTTTATGGCCGGGTGGGGATTATGTCACTCCCGTGCAGGCACGGAAGTTCAGTCAGATTCGGCATTGCCTAATTTGTACAGTAAGCTGCGTGTGACACCACCCTACTGGCACCAATTTCTGCCCTACTGACACTGTCTACTGCTCTACTGACACAAATCTCTGCCCTACTGATGCCGTCCATTGTCCTACTGACACCGTCCTCTGCTCTACTGATGCCGCCCACTGCTCTATTGACACCAATCTCTGCTCTACTGACTCCGTCCACTATTCTACTGATGCCATCCACTGTTCTACTGACACCAATCTCTATTCTACTGACACTTTGCACTGTTCTACTGATGTTGTCCACTGTTCTACTGACACCAGTCTCTGCTCTACTGATGCTGTCCACTGCTTTACTGACACCAATCTCTGCCCTACTGATGCCGTCCACTGTTCTACTGACACCATTCTCTGCTCTCCTGACACTGTCCACTGCTCTACTGACACCAATCTCCGCTCTACTGACACCGTCCACTGCTCTACTGACACCAATCTCTGCTCTACTGACGCAGTCCACTGTTCTACTGACGCCATCCACTGTTCTACTGACATCGATCTCTGCTCTAAGGACACTGTCCACTGCTCTACTGAAACCAATCTCTGCTCTACTGATGCTATCCACTGCTCTACTGACATTAGTCTCTGCTCTATTGATGCCGTTCACTGCTCTACTGACACCAATCTCTGCTCTACTGATGCCATCCACTGTTCTATAGACAACAATCTCTGCTCTACTGACTCTGTCCACTGCTCTACTGATGTCATCCACTGTTCAACTGACATCAATCTTTGCTCTACTGACGCCATCCCCTGCTCTACTGACACTGTCCATTGTGATGCTGTCCACTTTTCTACTGACACCAATCTCTGCTCTACATATGCCATCCACTGCTCTATGGAGCTGCATGTGACACCGCCCTACTACACCAATTTGTGCCCTACTGATGCTGTCTACTGCTCTACTGACACCAATCTCTGCCCTACAGATACAGTCCATTGTCCTACTGACACCATCCTCTGCTCTACTGATGCCGCCCACTGCTATACTGACACCAATCTCTGCTCTACTGACTCCATTCACTATTCTACTGACGCCATCCACTGTTCTACTGACACCAATCTCTGTTCTACTGACGCTTTGCACTGTTCTACTGACACCAATCTCTGCTCTCTTTACGTCATTCACTGCTCTACTGACACCAATCTCTGCTCTACTGACACCGTCCACTGCTCTACTGACACCAATCTCTGCTCTACTGACACCGTCCATTGCTCTTCTGACACCAATCTCTGCTCTACTGACACCGTCCACTGCTCTACTGACACCAATCTCTGCTCTACATATGCTGTCCACTGCTCTACGGATGCTGTCCACAGTTCTACTGATGCCATCCACTGTTCTATTGACACCAATCTCTGCTCTACTGATGCCGTCCACTGCTTTACTGACACCAATCCCTGCTCTACTGATGCCGTCCACTGCTTTACTGACACCAATCTCAGCTCTACTGATGCCATCCACTGTTCTACTGACACTAATTTCTGGAGTTTGGAGAAGGGAGGGGGAGGAGGTGAGTTCCTTCACATCCTAGGATACATAGGTAACTATTGTTGCGAACAGTGTAGGGAGACACAACTCTAGTTCTTACATGCAAGGATGGCTCCATAGGATGCTGCAAATGAAAATAGCACTCTGAAAAAGGATACCCGGGGCAGTGATCATGGCACCAGTTTAACCACTTTAGGTTCACCCCCTTTCCTGACCAGACCATTTTTTGTGATAGGGCATGGCGTTGCTTTAACCGACAATTAAGTGGTCGTGCGACGATGTACCCAAATAAAATTGATGTCCTTTTTTTCCACAAATAGAGCTTTTTTGGTGGTATTTGACCACCTCTGTGGTTTTTATTTTTTGCACTACAAAAAAAATAATACAGACAATTTTGAAAAAAAAAACAATATTTTTTTACTTTCTGCTATATAACATATCCAATAAAAATTAAAAAAAGAACACATTTCTTCATAAATTTAGGCCAATATGTATTCTGCTACATGTTTTTGGTAAAAAAAAAAAAAAAAATTACAATAAGCGTATATTGATTGGTTTGCGCAAAAGTTATAGGGTCTACAAACTATGGGATATATTTATGGACCTTTTATTTTTTTACTTGTAATGGTGGCGATCAGCAATTTTTAGCAGGACTACAACATTGTGGCCGACAAATTGGACACTAACTGACACTTTTTGTTACTGTACTAACGACACTGGCAGGGAAGGTGTTAACATCTGGGGCGATCAAAGGGTTAAATGTGTGGCCTGGGAATGCTTTCTTACTGTGTGGGGGATGGTTTAACTGTAGGAAGACAGAGATCCCTGTTCCTGCTTAGCAGAAACAAGATCTCTGTCTTCCTAACTAGAAGAATGGTGATTTGCCTTGTTCCAGGTTCCCGACGGACATCGGGTCCATCTGACCCACTGATTGGCTCACACTGTGTCCAATCATAGCAGGTGCGGGGCTCCGGCGGCAAGCATGTGTGCCTCAGAGCTGATAAAAGAAACCATGTACAGGTACGTGATTTCGCACTTAAAGTGGTTGTCAAGTCATCACAGCCACTTTAACCTACAGGTAAGCCTATAATAAGGCTTACCTGTAGGTACCCTGCATATCTCCCAAACCAGCATGGTTTAGGAGATATAGAGTGTAAATGCATGTGCCAACGTCATTGGCACATGCGCAGTGAAGAAACAGCCTGACTGGGCGGTTTCTTCACTAATGATGGCTTCCGTGCGCATGCGCGGGAGTGACGTCAGCGCGGCTCCTGCCAATCACAGCGCTGGAGTCCGCGCTGCGATTGGTCGGCGCCCAGGATCCCAGAAGACAACGGACTCAGCATGCCGCCGGTCAGAGCGGTGCTCGGTAAGCATTTCATAATGAGCTAGTATGCGATGCATACTAGCTCATTATGCCTTTCTCTTGCAGGTGTTTTTTTTTTTACTTGACAACCACTTTAAGGGCCGCCCTGCCACAGTATATGTACGTGGGATGGTCCTTAAGAGGTTAAACATGAACAGAGACTAAATAAATAAAGAAGCTGCATACTCAGTAAGTGATTTAATCAGCTGCTGAAAGTGCTTGTGACTAATGTACTTTAAAAGTTAGTAAAGATCTATAACCTTTCCACTGATGCTTATAGGATGCAATTAAGGTGGTAATTGTGCTTTAGGGGTCACCCAGGAGCCAAGAGTCCCTGTCAGTGAACTTCTTGATGATGGTTATCTAGTATCTATTATCTAGAAGCTCAGTAGATAAATGATACAAGGATATAATAATGGTGGGTTGGGTGGAAGCAGGAAGGAACTTTGTTTTTTCTTTGTGTGAACTTTTATTTTTCTGAGGCTATAAAAGGCACTGGTTTTCCTTTGACTACTTACAGTATCTGTAACTACAAGGCCATTAAACTGTTCTTATTGAGAGGTCTGTCTGGTTGTCATTAGAATTAAAGATTTTTCTTTTTCTTAAGACAGAGCTGTTGGCAAAAAGCTATATGCATATATACAGGTGTGCTCATAAGTTTACATACCCTGGCAGAATTTGTGATTTCTTGGCCATTTTTCAGAGAATATGAATGATAACACAAAAACGTACATACCCTGGTGATTTTGGCCTGATAACATGCACACAAGTTGACACAAAGGGATTTGAATGTCTATTAAAGGTAACCATCCTCACCGCTGATCTGTTTGCTTGCAATTAGTTTGTGTGTATAAAAGGTCAATGCGTTTCTAGACTCCTGACAGACCCTTGCATCATTCATCCAGTACTACACTAACAAATTTCAGCCACAACTGCCAGGAAAATTGTTAGGGATGCAAAGAAAAACCCACAAATAACTTCTGGTGAAATACTGGACTCTCTGCAAACATGTGGTGTGGCTGTTTCAAGATGCACAATAAGGAGGCACTTGACGAAAGATGGGCATCATGGTCGAGTCGCCAGAAGAAAGCCATTACTATGCAAATGCCACAAAGTATCCCGCTTACAATACGCGAAACAGCACAGAGACAAGCCTCAAACCTTCTGGCACAAAGCCATTTGGAGCGATGAGACCAAAATTGAGCTTTTTGGCCACAACCATAAACGCTACATTTGGAGAGGAGTCAACAAGGCCTATGATGAAAGGTACACCATTCCTACTGTGAAACACGGAGGTGGATCGCTGATGTTTTGGGGATGAGTGAGCTACAAAGGCACAAGAAATTTGGTTAAAATTGATGGCAAGAAGAATGCAGTATGTTATCAAAAAATACTGGAGGAACATTTGCATTCATCAGCCAGGAAGCTGCACATGAGATGTACTTGGACACTCTAAAATGACAATGATCCAAAACACAAGGCCAAGTTGACCTGTCATTGGCTACAGCAGAATAAAGTGAAGGTTCTGGAGTGGCCATCTCAGTCTCCTGACCTCAATATCATTGAGCCACTCTGGGGAGATCTCAACCATGCAGTTCATGAAAGACAGCCCAAGAATTTCCAGGAACTGGAGGCTTTTTGCCAAGAGGAATGGGCAGCTTTACCATCTGAGAAGATAAAGAGCCTCATCCACAAATACCACAAAAGACTTCAAGCTGTCATTGATGTTAAAGGGGGAAATACACGATATTAAGAACTGGGGTATGTAAACTTTTGATCAGGGTCATTAGGGTAGTTTCTGCTGTCATTATGATTTAAAAAGAATAAACACAGTTGATTGATAATAACTTCAGCCAAACACTAACCATGAGTGAAAGAAATGTTTTTGTGTTATCATTCATAATCTCTGAAAAATGGCCAAGAAATCATAAATTCTGCCAGGGTATGTAAACTTTTGTGCACAACTGTAGTTTAAACATATTTATGTGAACTGTTTTAGCTGCCAAAATATTTTTTTAATCCATTCCTGCCTCACAGCCAGTTTGGTGACCTGACTCTTCTCTCTTGCAGTTATGAAATGTAGTTTGGTCTTCACCTCTGCCCCAGTCACTGATTGGACAGGGAGGGCACAGCAGCAAACTGATGAGCTCATTTCTCTGAGCTCTTTACCCCATCAGAACAGTTGATTGACTTTATCACTTCCCTTCCCAGTGCCAGTCTATATTCTATTGTGCAAGGCACCGAGAGACTATTACAGTGGTTCTCAACTCCTGTCCTCAGGACCCCCCAACAGGCTAGGTTTTCAGTATTACCTTGGGGAGATGCAGACTAGAATATGGCAATCACTGAGCAGCAAATGATATCACCTGGGATGAATTTCAGTTATCCTGCAAATCGGGCCTGTTGGGGGGTCCCGAGGACCGGAGTTGAGAACCACTGGACTAATGTGAATACAAATTATGGTAATTACACTGACTTTTAGTAATTTAAACTACATTATTTGTGGATAAAGGATAAGTCCACCTTTCGTGACATGTAGGGTTGCACAGATACTGATACCGGCATTGGTTCCTATACTAAGCATTTGCACGAGTGTCGGAACGCAAATGTTCTGATACCTGAAACCAATACTTTCAGGCTTGGTTCTTCAGCTGTCAGCGGGATTCCCCCATTGACAGCTAAAATGTATAAAAAAAACTCAAAAGCCAACAATCATCTGTTGTTAACTGGTTCCCGACTGTCTTGCGCACATTTACTGTTGCAGAGTGGCTCTGTAGCGCGAATCGCCATCTATAAACGGCAGCTCGATCATGCACAGCTAGCGGGCAGGAGTGCGCCGGCTGCGGCACGCTCTCGTGCCCACTGCACTCTGCAGCAGTGTGGCTGCGGGTCCGCTGGCTACTTGCGATTGCCTGGCAGAGAAGAAAACGGGGAACCGCCAATGTAAACACTGCGTTTCCCCGCTCTGTCAGGTGGCATGTAAGAGATTTACTGATCCCTGTCACTGGGATCAGTTAGATCTCTTATGCCCCTGGCAGCCCAGCCCCCATACAGTTAGAACACACCTAGGGAACACACTTAACCCCTAGATCTCCCCCTGCAGGTTAACCCCTTCACTGCCAATGACATTTGCACAGTAATCAGTGGATATTTACATTTCTGATCGCTGTATAAATGTCATTGGTCCCAAAAAAGTGTCAAAAAATAGTAAAAACGCCATAAATGAATTCTCATGATTTGTAAACGTAGCAACTTTTGTGCAAACATCAATAAACGCTGATCGCAATTTTTTTTACCACAAATATAAGGAAGTATATATATCGGCCAAAACTGATGAATACATTTTTTTTTATATATTTTTTTTTTTATATGTATTATAGCAAAAAGTAAAAAAATATTGTTTTTTTTTCAAAATTGTTGCTCTCTTTTTGTTAATAGCGGTGATCAGAAGTGACGCAGAGGGGATCAAATACCACCAAAAGAAAGCATTATTTGTGCGAAAAAAAGGGCATCAATTTTATCTGGGTATAATGTCGCATGACTGTGCAATTGTCAGTTAAAGCAACGCAGTGCCGAATCGCAAAAAGTGTTCTGGTCCTAATGTGCGAAATCTTTCTGGCCCTTAAGTGGTTAAGCAGTGGGGCTGCTACACCCTTAACAACCAATGACTCATTCAGTCTCAGTGGGGGTCCCCTGTTGACGGCTGAAGTGTAACAAGGTCCTGCCAATTAGAGTTTGTCAAAAAAAAAAAGCAGCCGAGCAATGTTTGTCAACAACATTGCTCAGTCGCTTAAACAGAAAGATAAAAAGAAACATTGTTTAGTTTTGTATCTTTCTGTTTATTCATCTACAGATCATAGGGATGAACTTCGATCTGCAGATGAAATCAGTTTAAAGCAACCTGTCAAGTAAAAATATTTTTTTTTGTTTTTGTTTTTATTAAATGTTCCTTTGTTTAAGCCCCTTATTAATCCTTAATTTACTCTAAACAGCCTTAATTAACTCAGTATTCTCCTTCTCCATTTAAATATTGTTTTCCTGATGTTTTTTTTTGTTCACTTCTATTTTATAAACTATTAATAATTGAAACTTTTTTTTTGTTTGCTTTGTTCGTTAATATATTTACGCCTTTAAAGTTACACAATTCACATTGAAAAAAGTACAAAAAAAAAAAAAGATTTCATTTGTACATAACTTTTCAATGGTTTGTACAATTTTTGACAGCTGAAGTGTAAACAAAACAGTTGCAGTATAGGTATTGGTAATTGGTATCGGCAAGTACTAAAAAAAAAGTGTTGGTACTCTTACTTAATTATTGGTGCATCCCATATTCAGGGTGTAACATGTAACATGTCACTGTAGCAATGGCCCCCATACCCCCCTGATACCCCTTTGTGACAGCAAACGGGAGATCATCTCCCCCCCACTCGCTGTCACCATTTAAAAAAAACGCCCAGCTCTGTCATTCATTCAATCAGTTCTGTGAATGTGAAAACTACAATTACCAACAACCTTTGCAGCTGTCAGCTTGTAGTTCTCAATTAATTACCATGGCGCTGTTGAGCAATCTGGTAATCCATTGATTCTTCCATATGATGTAGAATCAGACACCTTACACTGACACTCTGCAGAGGTCCTGCATGGCATCAGCAATCTGCTGATTGAGGGGTGCAATGCTTTCCAGGCTCCTACAAAAAAATAGTAAATTCACACTTTTTTCCCTGCAAAAATCTGCATTTGTTTTATAGTTTTTTGTGAACTTATCCTTTAATTATGCCTGCCTTGAATTCATGTTTAAAGTATACCTCCACTTTTGTTGAGAAAGAAAAAAAAATCCTCTCTGGGTGATCAATGTACATTGCAGGGATTTCATAAAATTTTGTATCAGATTCCTACCTTCCTTGATCTATAGAGCTCTTTCTTTCAGTAGATTGATTCCATACTCATTCTAAATGGAATGGTCTGGTTCATTATAATCACCTGATGCACTCCCAGTGTTCTAATGAGGAAAGCATCATGGTCTGCATCCCTTTAGACACATATAACCCTTGGAAAGTATTTTAGCATAACTGAAATACCTATAGCAGGGGGTGCCTAAAATATAACTTTTTTTTTAGTGCAGATTTCTGGGAAAATCAGCAAACCAATCCCAAAAGCAGAACATGACATTTGGAGAGCATTCTGTATACCAACGATGTATAGATCACCTCCAGGTTGCCATATTGCATTGACTTTTACCAAAGACTACGGCTCTGCTAATTGAAAGGAAAGATAATTTTTAATAACATAGAATTACAGCAGTTGTATATGCTATATGATATTATTTTTTTTAATTGTTCATCATTTCCCACAAAACTAGAGTTTTAGAGTGTTCGTATGTATCCTGAATTACTAGATAGAAACTGTTTTCTCCTAAAACCTTTCAATATGTATTATTTTACAAACATACAGTAGCTGGGAATATCTTTACTATCCATTTCATAGAAGTTAACCTGATATTTAGGACTGTGATAAATACTGTGCAGTATGGAATCCAGTAAGGAAAGACATTTCCTGCAGGCTTGTGTTTTATACACACAATATTGTCAAAAGTATTGTGACACCTGCCTTTATTCGCACATGAACTTTAATGGCATCCTAGTATTAGTCCGTAGGGTTAAATATTGAGTTGACCCACCCTTTGCAGCTATAACAGCTTCAACACTTCTGGGAAGGCTGTCCAAAAGGTTTAGGAGTGTCTATGGGAATGTTTGACCATTCTTCCAGAAGGGTATCTGTGAGGTCAGGCACTGATGTTGGACTAGAAGGCCTGGCTCTCAGTCTCTTCTCTAATTCCTCCCAAAGGTGTTCTATCAGGTTGAGGTCAGAACTATGTGCAGGCCAGTCAAGTTCCTCCACTCCAAACTCGCTCATCCATGTCTTTATGGACTTTGCTTTGTGCACCGATCCAAATTATTTGGTGGAGGGGGGATTATGGTGTGGGGTTGTTTTTCAGGGGTTGGGCTTGGCCAGGACATTTTGGACAATTTCCTGTTTCCAGCTTTATGGGAACAGTTTGGGGATGGCCCCTTCCTGCTCCAACATGACTGTGGGCCAGTAAAGTTCCACCCCAAACTCCCTCATCCATGTCTTAATGGACCTTGCTTTGTGCTCTAGTGTGCAGTCATGTTGGAACAGGAAGGGGTCATCCCCAAACTGTTCCCACAAAGTTGGGAGCATGAAATTGTCCAAAATGTCTTGGCATGCTGACGCCTTAAGAGTTCCCTTCACTGGAACTAAGGGCCAAGCCCAACCCCTGAAAAACAATCCCACACCATAATCCCCCCTCCACCAAATGATTTGGACCAGTGCACAAAGCAAGGTCCATAAAGACATGGATGAGCGAGTGATCACATGATACAAACAGGGCCAATCACAGCACATCTGTACCATGTGATTAGCTGTGGCCAACCACAGGTAATCACAACAACACACACTGAATTAATCAGGTTCATTCAGTAAAAATGGTTGCATACACCAGTGAAATTCACTGATAAAAATAATCATAATGTGTAAAAAAAACAAAAAAATACAAACCTGAACACTTCCCCATATATTATTATTATTTGTTTGTTTTACGTACTGTCACTTGTCAGTGGCCCTGAAAAAAGTGTTAAAAAATGCATATGGGTACAATGTTGCATGACCGCGTAATTGTCAAGTGACCGGCCATTGAATTGGTAATTTGCCATTTGTATCCCACTCAAAAATGTTCCTTTTACATTTTGTTCTGTAGACACAACAGCAAGTGAAAGTAACTCTTTCCAAATGCAGGTAAACCACCTCTTATACAGTTGCTACCAGAACAAGTAATGTAAGATTTCCTCTCTGTTCCTGTTCTGGTGACAACTCAAAATGTTTGATTTTTTTTTCTCCATTCTCTGCATTAAGGTAAAAAAAGCTTCCACTGT
>BLSH010340014.1:472111-483970 GCA_018402905.1 Glandirana rugosa
TCTGCCCCCCCCCCCCCCCCAACACTTACCTGATTCCCGTATTGATCCAGTGCTGTGCCCAGCTGCAGGTCTTCTCCCCTCTTTCTGATCTCACGGGCTTTGCAGTGGGAGCCATTGGCTCCTGTTGCTGTCAAGCAAATCCAGTGAGGAAGGGGATGGAGGCTCTATGGACAAGTTGGCTGTTATGGGGGGAGAAACACAGAATAGGAGGAGCGGCGGTGGGGGACCCCAGAAGAGGAGGTTCTGGGCCACTCCTGCTCTTCTGTGACAACGTCTAAGTAAGAGGATATGTACGTCGGGAGGGCACACTGACGTCAGTGCCTGGAGTAGTCTATGTGCAGAGCCGGCTGGCTGCATCTGTATATGCTGATTGCTTTTATCTATGCTCACTCTCAAAGGAAGCTGTTCATACCCTGTAGTGGGGTTTGTGGTGAGTGCCGAGTGGTGGTGTTTCTGGTCTGCTCATCTGAGGTTCCTTCATGTCGGATAAACTGCTGTGAGGAGTTTGGGGATTCTGGAGTTGTCAGATTTGAAGAAGTCCTGCACACCCCCAAGGGAACCCTGGCTGGGTTTAGAAGTCCAAGTGCTTTATACACTTACTTTTGGTAAGCCGCATTGATGTTGGTGGAGGATTTTCACTTACGTATTTTCATCAGCACTTGGTGTGGTTGATCCTATTGGAACACCTTTATGAACTTTCTTTGATAAACCTCATGTACACAACACTTGGGACGTTTTTTTTTTATTTACCTATGGTTTTCTATCAATAGTTATCTATTATTTATGTGCATTTATTTTGATTTCAGCTAAGTCACATAAGTCACCTTATTATTATTTATGTTACACTGGATTTAATATTTTTAGTGATTAATGGGTTAATTTTCCACATCCATTTATCTGTATGTGGTTTATCTACTAGAGCAGCCTTTTTTCTTTTCTAGATTTGATTTTGACCTTGTTGTGGGTTTGGGGTTGCTGCTTCCTTCCCTTTATATCTTACTTCTGGCTATTGCAATACATTCCTTCCTTATTTACATAGGCTAACAAGCAGGGGCCTTTAGAAGCAGAAAAAAAAACGGCAGACACCAATAAAAGCCAATCTAAAATATAACTGAGCACAAAACTTTTTTTTTTAGTTCTAGATTAGAGAGGGATTGGAACATGTCAAGTTTTTATTGCCAATAGAAGAATAAAGCTGGCCGTACAGCAGATGGCTCATAATTTGGCCAGTTCAGTAGGGACCAGATGGACTTTGAAGCATCTATGGCCTTTCCTGTGAGAGAGAAGTCGAGCTAATGATCAACTCCTCTCGAATGAGACAGTTGGTAAATTTTCTATCAATTGGCGCCTGTAGCCAATCGGCCGCAGCTTTAATCAGTGTATTCTGACAATGGAGGAGGTCTGCTACAATAGTGCCACCTCACATGTATGGATGGGGGAACATATTGGGGTTTTTTTTCGATCAGCCCCCTGGCTTGTGGGAGGTGCAGTGTGGTGTGGTGGCAGAGAACACACAGGGAGTTCAGTTGCAGAAATAGAACTGTATTGAAATTAAAGTTCAACAAAGTATGACTACCTGGTGTAAAGACAACCTTACTGGGCACACTCACAGAATGTTACAGCAAAGAGTAACAGTAGATCTCAGGTACACTGACAGTATCTGTATTGAGGGATGGAATACGCCCTGGCCAGTCCATTCCCAAATGGGGAGGTTTCTGAGAAGGATGGCATGTCCCTGCTCTTTCCCTACTCATCTGAAACCTCTCCCTTCCGCTAATACTGTCCCTGACAGATGAGTGACCTGTCCCTACACTGCCCACAAGCGAAATGCGCACTAAGCCTGGGAGTCAGGGTCTTAAATAGGGATGCACTGATACCATTTTTTTTAAACTGAGTACGAGTACCGATACTTCTTTTAAGTACTCGCCAATTCCAATTACGGATACCTTTCGCCTAGGGAGTGTAGATAGAGGGGTGGCTTGGGAGTTGGGGGCTGTTAGGGAGTTGGGTGAGAGTGGGGTGAGGGGGGGGGATAAAGGGGTGAGAGCAGGGTAGTTGAGGGTGGGGTGAAATAGGGATTGTGGGGTGAGAAAGTTGGGATGGAAAAGGCTAGGATCACTGGGGGGGGGGGGGGGAGAAGATGGGGCTGGGAGGTTCATTGGGAGACATGGGGGCAAAGGTGACAACTGGTGGAGGGAATGGAGGGAAGGAGCACACAACACAGGGAGGGCACAACACAGGAGGCATGATAGCACAGTACAGAGGGTTAGGTGGGCACAGAACAGGAGGCAAGAGAGCACAGTACAGGGGGTTATGAGGGCACAGTGCAGGGGGTTATGAGGGCACAACACAGGAGGCAAGATAGCACAGTACAGGGGGTTAGGAGGGCACAGTACAGGGGGTGTAGGAGGGCACAGCACAGGAGGCAAGAGAGCACAGTACAGGGGGTTAGCAGGGCACAGTACAGGGGGTTAGGAGGACACAGTACAAGGGGTTAGGAGGGCACAGTACAGGGTGTGTAGGAGGGTACAGTACAGGGGGTGTAGAAGGGCACAGTAAGGGGTGTAGGAGGGTACAGTAAGGGGTGTAGGAGGGCACAGTAAGGGGGTAGGATGGTACAGTAAGGGGTGTAGGAGGGCACAGTAAGGGAATTAAGAGGGCACAGTACTGGGGGCTAGGAGGGCACAGGGGTGTAGGATGACACAGTAAGGGGTGTGAAGGGCATAGTAAGGGAGTTAAGAGGGCACAGCAAAGGAGTTGGGAGGGCACAGTACAGGGGGGTGGGATGACACAATAAGGAAGTTAAGAGGGCACAATAAAGGAGTTAGGAGGGCACAGTACAGGGGTCAGTGCATTAGGCAGAGCTCTATCTCCTATCCCTGCACTGTACACAACTTGAACACTTGAGCAGAGTCCACCCCATGCAGCACACACTGGAGCTGAAATCCCATTCCCTGCACAGTGTATAGCTAGCTACTAGTTGCAGTTCAGACCTGTGACATTCCAAGGCACTTAGTTGCAGTAGCTAGCTATACTGTGAACTTTGTAGCAGTAAGGGAATGGGAGGGGGAGGAGCAGCTCTTAGTGCTGCTGTTCTCAAGATGTATACCATGTGTGTTTGGGAGACTGCTGGCAAGTGCCAGGGGTGGTGGAGGGCTTAGAAGGGGGGAGTCCACCCCTCCCCAGTACTCCCCTAGATCCGGGCATTATCTTACCAGTACCATTGCTGTGCTGGAGGGATGTCTTCTGCTCCGATATCCGCCCACTCTCCTCTCCATGCTCTGTGTTCAGAGCAGTACAGATCCTTCCCACATAGGCAGTAGTAACATGCTCTGCCTTGGGGTTCCTGCAAGCACTGGAAACTGTGGGAGTGGTGGAGGAATTGCAGGAGCTCCCCCTGGACAGATCCCAGGTTGGTCCATGCATTAAGATTGCCCTACGTCAGAGGAGAAAGCCAGCCGGAGGGGAAGAGGAAACATTCCATTCCCAAACTGACGTCACTTCCGGTACCTGCTTAGGGTATCGGAGCATTTTCACGAGTATTGGTACTCGCGAAAAAGCCTAGTATAGGTACCGATACAGGTGCATCCCTAGTTTTAAATAGACTCTGCCTGACCAAAGATGGTCACCAGAGTCAAATGGGGCAGCAGCATCCTGTTGGACAGTTCCCCTAGTGACACAGAAAACCATAGAGGAACCAGTTTCCTCTGGACTTCCCTTCCAACTGCAGTGGAGAAAGTAGACTGATCCATGTATGGCCAGCTTAAGCCAGCATTCATAATACTCAACAGTTAAGCTCTGGTTCTCTTGTACTGCCGTGCACTCCCGATAATTGAAACCAATGGGTGTGGTGCTGGATGGATTTGTTACAAGGTTTTTATTGTTGTATGTGTTGCTATGTCCCGGCGACCATTATCACTGAAAGTGATTTTTTGGTTGTTACCAGACCAGGCATATAGAGGAAATTCTGGGGACACTAGTTCTGGTGACAACCAGGGATTCCCTCACGTTGGAGGAATTCCCTATTACTTCCTGTTGTGGCTATGGGACAGGAAATGAAGGGAAATCTTCCCAATGAAACAAAGGTGGAAAATAAACCCTGACAGGTTATAATCTTCCCTTACTCAATCCAAAATGAAAAAAAAGGTTTTGCCTTCAGTTCTACTTTAAAGCTTTAAAAGAAAAATCTGTCAGTTTATTGTCACTTTCCGCATTTTTACACTCATTATACCTTAAGACCTTAATTTATATACTGTAATTATATGTGTCTTTAGAAATATGCTTCCAGTATTTCTCCATTCCTTGTCTGCAGTTTATTATAATTACATGACTCCCTGTTCAATTATCCATCCGAGATTTTACCACACTAAACGCGCAGTTTGTGTAAGCCTGTTGTTATACGTAATGGGGCAGAAAGCGCTATAACAGAATATAAAAATATAATAATCCATCTCATTCTATGCCGATAATATGGAGTCTGTAAATGGCTATTATGGCTGGATATACCTATCAAAGTCAATATGTGCCGGCTGCTACCAAAGGATCCTTGTCGCAGACGAAGATGAAATGCCTCTATCCACAAACGGCAATTCAATTATTATTTTAATCCTTCTAAACTTTGATCAGTGTGCTAAGTGAATGTTTCTCTTATCATAAACAGAAATGGAACTGAAGGGGAAGCCGGAGCTCGAAGGAGCCTCAGGGAGAAGATAAATCTAATGTATCTAAGCTCTCTGCAGTAAGAATTCTATTTATATAATGCATTTTTGGAGTGGAGAAACTGGGCTTATGTCTATTTTATTTCAAACTTAGACTGGGCTTAGCCAATAAATGTGCATGCTTGGGTCCATGTGTACCCATTCAGGGCAAAGTTACAAGACTTTGCCTTCTGTTCTCCACCATCCTGTTCAGTAGCCATGACTCTGGGTATAAAATGGTTGTGTGGCAGGCGCAAAGAGGCTCTATGGATGTGCTATGTGGCAGTCAATTAAAAGTCCAGTTCGGAGGTCACTTTTAGGCAGCTTGTCCTAGAGCTATAGCATACTCTAAAATATGAGAAAAAATACTAAGAGGAACAGAAAAGCGCCAGTGAGTGTAGTACTGGATGCAAGGTAATTTTATTTGCCCCAATTCAGGGCTACTCACAGGCTGGTGTTGGTTGAGGCACTGGGGTGGTCTCCACTATGTAGCGCAGGGACGTCCATAAGCCACAGGTTAGGAACAGGAATTCATGGGGCTGTAAGGAACCATCCGAGGCCATTGGCAGACCTATGCGCGGGTGCACGTAGCGTGTGCGCACGCCCACGTGCATTTACGCACGCTTGTGTGCGTATGCGCGCATTTGTGCACGCGTGTATGCGCCGGCAATGGTGCCAAAGATGGCCATTTAAGCTGCTAGCTCCCAGCACTCTTTGCTGTCAGTTCTACAGCGTTCCGGTGCCTTGTGACCCCTGGTTTACTCTGAGAAGACTTTCCTGTTTTTGTGACCCCAGCTTTACTTGGACCTTGTTGCTTTCTGCCTGCCCTGACCCCTGGCCTGTCTACGACTATTCTTCATCCTGATCCTCTTGTACCTCTGCTGCCCGCACGTTGCTGACCCTGCTTGCACCTCTTGTACCGCACCACCAGCCTGTTACCGACCCAGACTGCACTACCATCCTTGTGCCAAGCACAAGCTTCAGTGGACCCTCACCTACCACCAGTGATCAAGTCCAGCCCTCATGCCCCCCTGTGCTCCAGAACTCCCTGTCTACACTACCAGGGGTTCTCGAACTAGGGCCGTAAGAGAGGTTGTCCCCTGCATAAGTCAGACTCGTCCACCAGGTATGTGACAGGGGCAGTCCCAGATGTTCTCCTGGGGACAGCGTGTGGCTGAATGTTCTCAGTTCTGGGTAAGAGGCAGATACTCCAGATGGAACGCAGCGTGTCTGTGGGGAGAAGTCACGGTGATGTGGTGAGTCCCAGAATGCTGTGCGATGCATTTCCGAGCCCCGCGTTCCCCAACATCCTGTTCAGTAGCCATGATTCTGGGTAGAAAGCCCTTTGTAAGCTCTATGTTGGAGCTTACACAGGGTTAAAGGAGAAGTACAGCCAAAGCTTGTTTGGCTACACTTCTCCTGTGGATCACAGGAGTGCAGTCCATTCTACACTCCTGTGACCCGTTTTCAGCAGACAGTGGGGGGCTGAAGCCCAATGTCAGCTGAAGTCAAAGAGGCGATCCATGGTAGGGAAAGATTGTGACCATATGGTCAGGATCTGTCCACATGCCTAGACCAGCACCCAGCTCAGCCTCTTCAGTAGGGGGGGTAGAACAGACAGTGGTGACTGACACCAGCTCTCTGCTCAGGGAACCCTGAGACTGAGCAATCAGCAGTGTTTGATCGCTCGGTTCTCAGTCTTAGAGCCAGAAAGGGACAGATGCAGCTTCAGATGCTACATCCACCTAGATAAGTATGGTTCCAAAAAAAAAAGTTATGAGCATGTGCTCCTCCTCCATACCCCCTCCATACCTGGGAGTACTGGGTGTTTCCAAGAGCACCAACTGATGAACAGGGTTACAGGGGATTGTAGAAAAGGTACTAGAGAAGGTGGACAGTAAAGAGAAAGGCATTTTAATACCTTGGCTGCCAATTGGAATGAACTCAGGCATATTCGGACCCTACTTGGAACCCACCTGAGCGAACCCTCCAGGGAACTGTCACCTGGGTCCATCATCTGTGGCCAGAGCACTCACGCCCCACAGCTACATTTATACAATAGGCATGTATACTTGTGGCTACAGGGCGAGGAATGCCTCAGTTGCTTATAATTGGTCCGGTACAGAGACAGCTTCCTGGTAGGCTTGCTCAGCTGGGTTCAAACTAGAATCCAAACACACCTGAGCTCATCCCTACTGCTGACACACTTACAGAGCAAAGAGGAATTATTCCACGTTTAACCTCTTCAAATCTAATACCTGTATACCCCTCATGAACCAGAGCATATTTTACAAGTCCACTGTGTTCATGTTATTCATCGCTAACTTTGTCATTGCATAAACCCCTTCACAACTGCACTATAGCTACAGCATAGTTGCATATTGCTTGGAGGGTATCATATGTGGTCCTCCTGTGATTGCCTGTTGCATGCATCGGCAGTAATCTGTGATTGCTGTGTCCTTGGCACACAGCAATCCTCTCCTCACACTGACAGTGTGTGAGGAGAGGAGAGCTGATAAGCAGCAATCTACACAGGGGACATCTACACTGATAATCAGGGCACTGATCATCAGTGTCCTGTGTAACGCTACCACCACAGGAGCCACTGGTGAAAAGGGATCCCCCACCCTGCACAGCCAAGCACACCAAATTTCCACGGCATTCTTGAGTCAAGAAACAGTCCTTGACTTTAACAAGTGGTCAAGTTGGTACTTGACTTTAGCAAATACTTCAGGGATAACTTTCCTATGTACAGTCTATTAACACACTCCTTAGCTTCCTCCAACACATCACTTGCTTGCAGCACAACATCACAGACCCAACTGGCACTCTATTATATATTCTGACAAAAAGGGCGCATTCAGATAAAGCAAAGGCCTATTACAGGCAGGAACCGCAGGCCCTTTTGGTGTGTAGAAAAAGTCCCAGTGTCCAGCTGTCCTCCTGTGGCTACTGATCCCGACACCACCTCTTCAGGCATTGCCAGCCCACCTTGCTGCAGCTGTCCCTTTCACTAGCCCTCCTGGCTAATCTTCCACAGTTCTCCCAGACTAACTCTACAACCATCTCAGACTGCCACTCCTCAGTCCTCTCAGGCTGTCTCTCAGCCCTCTCTGAATGTCTCACTCACCAGCCACCCAGCTGTCTTCTCCCTGGAGATCTCCTGGATGTGCTCGCTGGCTCCCGCTGTCCTCGCACTTGCTCCCATGCCACTGGACAGGTTAATCAATATTTTTTTTTAAATGGTCATTTTTGCAGGTGCAGTGATTTTAATTATGCGTATAGTGCAACAATAAAAATAAAAACGTCCTTCAAATATAGTGCCTGCAAAGTGGTGCATCTGTAGCATGCATAAAACATGCTACAGCAAAAATGACATTTCTAAAAAAAAAAAGAGTTGAATCCCATTTAAAATGACTCGCGGTAACAATTCCTGGTTATTGAAAAAATAAAGAATAAAATGGTTTAGGGATTTGGAGGGGAACCTCGCGCCAAAATTTAAAAAAAATGGAGTGGGTTCCCCCCCAAAATCCATAATAGACCCTTATCTGAGAATGCAGCCTGGCAGGTCCAGAAAGGGCGGGGGACGAGCAAGCAACCCCCCTCCTGAACCATACCAGGCCACATGCCCTCAACATGGGGGGGGGGTTGGTGCTTTGGGACATGGGGGTATCTTCCTCCCCACCCCAAAGCACCTTGTCCCCATGTTGATGGGGACAAGGGCCTCTTCCCGACAATCCTGGGATGTGGTTGTCAGGGTCTGAGGGTGGGGGCCTTATTGGAAACTGGAAGACGCCCCCAGATTCCGCCCCCCCCTTGTGAATGGGTATCTGTACATAGTACCCCTACCTATTCACCAAAAATTGGCAAAAAGTAATAAAGATAAGAGAAAGTTTTTGACAAATCCTTTATTAAAGAATAGAAAATTAGTGTCCTTAAAGAAAATCCATTGTCAATCATATCGAAAATAAAAAAAAAGAAAAATGATCTGCCTCCTGCCGTATGCCCACTCTGCACTTTGACATTCCTTATATAGGCAAGGGACTGGGCCACCTGGCTACATGACCTGGTGGCACTGCCCCCTTCTGATGTCACGTCACGGTTTAAAATCTGCAATAAAGGAAGTATTGCTTAAAGATGATTATAGGGTTAAATGTGGGGATGCCACACTTCTGGACTATTTAGAGTTGTCCTAGATATTTAGAGAATATGTAATAATTGTGTTCTAGATTTAAAGCAGAACACAAAAATAAAACAAAGCAAAAAAAATTTATTTTGTAGCTTACCAACCCTTAGAGTATGATATTTTTTAACTTTCTTTAAGAGACCAGGCTGTCCAGAAAAAGTTAAAGTTAGAGGGTTAATACAAACCATTTACCACTAATAGTGGCGCTTACAATGGTCAGATTTTATTTTATTTATATAAAACGTTTATCAAAAAATGTTGCTGTAACTGCTTAAAAGGTGTTAACTGGTGTTCATTTATTAGTCATGTCAATCAGAATCTGCCAGTGCATCTAATATTACCCTTTACCAGTGGTGTCTGATGTTTTTTTTTTTTTGGGGGGGGTTGGACGGCAAACAATCCACCCGCTGGTCACAGGGATCACGGGCGGATCTCCCCCAGTCGGTCAGTTAGTAGTCAGGGCCCCGCACTTACCCCACCCCAGCGCTCCGGGTGGCGGGGCGGTGTCGGCTTCTCTCCGGGCTGCGGGTGGCTGCTTTCTCGGTTCCCATGTGTCTCCTCCCTCCTCCTCCTCCTGGTGTCCAATCTGATCGCATCTCCTTTTGGCCAATTGGGTGACGGATCTCAGGACCTGCTTCCCGATTGCCCGGGAGGAGAATCAATGTTACAATAGCAAATATTCATTCACTATTGTCACACAACTGGGTGGGCTTGGGGCACAGTACTCTGCGCCCCAAGCCCACCCTTTCTTGAAGCCTAATCCCATGCTTCAAAATACATGCGTCCAGTGCCCTGCATGTAGATCAGGGGGCCAGACGCATGGATAGTGGGGCAGCGCCATGCGCTCCTAATGGACGGGTCACCACTGCCCTCACCCCACATTAGGAGTTTGGGTCTTTTTTGGTTCTGTATAAATATATTATGTTCACTGTAGTATTCTTAGTATATGTGTAAGGGCTTGAATACTGTAAATAAATATAAGAATTGTAGGTACCAAAAGCACCATTTTGCCAGCTGCAATGTTTCCGAACAAGAACAATTTATATATACTCCAGGCTATTAATAAGTCTTTTAATTTTTCTCAGGAGTATAGGATACCTAGCTGTGTTGAGGGAATTGTACGAGGTATGTATACTCCATGGTAGCAAAGTTTAATGTTTTCCCAGTGGAAAACATTCCATTGCAAAAACAAAAAGCAAAAACATTGCTTTAAGAGTGTTTTTGTTAGGAACATATCTGGATTTTGAGCTATTCACTTCCAGGCCTGAGATTTTAGCAAGCTTTCCAGACAGTTGAGTAAATTGTATATCTAACTGTAAGATTAGTTAAAGCAGAACTAACCGGTTTCTGAGCATCACAAACTGAAAATGCTATTTCATTTATTTTTACATTTCAATGATTTTTATTTAAATGATTCAATGCCATACAGAAAGACATAACCATTGATGAAACAACATATAGAGTAATATGCAGCACCAGAAATCCTTCGGTATAGCAATAACATATAGGTAATAACATGTTGAATAGTTAAGCATCTTCCTGAGACGGAGAGTCTGATTTTGTCTGTGGGAGGCAGTGCCCCAGCACCCCTAAAGGGATCAAGCTGTGCCTGGGAGCTTACCTTCCACAGATTTTTAGTTTCAATAGTTTTGTTGTTTTATCACAGAAATACAAATTTGTAACCAGTTGGTTATCTAAATGTGTAGCAAAACAATATGCATGCATTGACATAAGTATAAGAAAGCAATTCAACCTTTTTATTTTTCTCAGGTAAGGAGGGAAGGTGGGGTTGGGGTAGGGATATGAGGTGGGGAGGGGAGGTAGTAGTGTGGGGAGGGAGAGGGAGGGGGGGGGAGCAAGCATGAGTCAGCTTAGATTTTTGATATCGGAATCCTTATGGCTTGATAAACAGTTTATACCATTTGGACCATGGGTCCCAGAGGTCTAGGGTGCGGTTTATATTATCAGATAGGATCATCTCAAATGTGTAGTGGGTCTGTACTTGGTTTATGACTTGTAAGCTATTGGGAGGAGCTACGTTTTTCCAGTTTTGGGTTATTATGTTTCTGGCCGATAGTAGTATGTGAACTATATAAAAATTATGGAAATGGCGCTGTCTCCTTAGCGTGTCTGTGTAAGTGTTCCTTTAAAGATGTGTGTGGGCCTGTGTCTTTGGCACCCTTATTCAAATTACCATGGATGGAATACAGGGTAAAAAAATGAGAGAAGAAGAAAAAAAAAAAAAAAAAAAAGTTGATGTCCGTGAATGTCCGTGAATGTCCGTAAAACATAAAATGTGTAAAAACACCTAAAATCACCTAATAAATAAGTACACGAGAAACAGGCAGATAAAATACAGATAAAATTAGGGATGAAAAATGTAAAAATAGAAATTGGTGAATAGTTGAAAATATCGTCCGTAAATGTCCGTATGTCCGTAAATGTCCGTAAAATAAAAATAAAGTGCTGTGGTGCCAAATGGTGCAAAATCAATCAATGAACCTTAAATATCGTGCAATGGTTAAGAAAAAATGGGGTCTCCAAGAGTAGTTGTGTCCGATTGCGCTAATTCATGCTGCAATAGGTATTGGTGTTTCAGAATCAGTATCTTTCTGCTATGCGATTATAACTCTATCCATATCTTTATTTGAACAAAAAACAGTGATCCTTCTGTGAGTAATCCTTTTGGTGTATAAATAAAAAGTGACTTCCGTGCTTATTCAAGGTAGTAAGGTGACTTCCACGCGTGCTCTCCCGTATGTTCCCGCACTTACCAGATGTTTCATACCCCTGCAGGGGTACATGCCTTGGTAAATGGGGTCTTTTGGTCCTCCTTGTTGGGTCCTGGTATGTTTCTCCTGTGGTTGTGTCCTCAATCAAGATGCCTGTATACTGGAATCTTCCCTCAGTATCCGGCTCAAAAAATGGGGATCAGATAAAAATAAAGGAAAGAAAAGGACGGGGATCCTTGATGGT
>BLSH010340014.1:487676-503167 GCA_018402905.1 Glandirana rugosa
GGGTAGGAATTGGTGAAGGGCGGGCCGCGTAACTGTTTACTGCAGGCCCGCCCCCCAAGTAATAGGACTGACCTGCAGATAACTGCAGGAGTCCTATTACGCGCTAGCGCGCGGGGACCCCCGCGCGTAGCGCCGCTAGCCACCACGGCACCCAGTCAGACTGGGTGGCGTGATGACTGGCTCCATTTTCCGAAGCTAGGCTTTGGAAAATGGTACACTAGTCGGCACTGGTTAGTGCCGACTAGTGTCACATTTATCCTTCTCGGCAACTAGCCGAAAAGGAGACGAGTCCAGACGTCTGGACGCAGAGGAAAAGCCGATCAACGGCTCTTCCTATTTACACTGTGATCAGCCGTGATTGGTCACGGCTGATCACATGGTAAAAGGTTTCGGATCGAAGCCTTTTACCTCGGTCAGTAGTGCGGTGGGTCAGACTGACCCACGGCACCACCGATCGCCGCGATGCGCGCCCCCAGGGGCGCGCGATCGCGCATTATCCTGAGGACGTCAATAGACGTCCAGTCAGGATAATGAACCCCCCGCCCGGACGTCATTTGTCAATGCGCCGGGCGGGAAGTGGTTAAGGATGGGAGGTATTTGGATATTCTGTTGGCTAACATTTTGGCATAAAGCTTTAGGTCCACGTTGAGTAGTGACATGGGTCTAAAATTCTGGGGTGTGTCTGGGGTTTTACCTGGTTTGGGCAAGGTGATGATAGTAGCTGATAACATTTCATCAGGTAGAGAGGAGGAAGAGGCAGCGTCATTGTATAGGTCTAGTAGGTGTGGCGAGAGAATGTGGCCGAAGTGTTTGTAATATTCTCCCGGGAGTCCGTCAGGCCCTGGGGATTTCCTTGAGGGGAGTTGTTTGATAGTGTGTTCTATTTCTGAAGTGCTAAAGGGAGTATTCAGTTCACCTAGTTGGTCTTCTGTGAGGGTTGGTAGATTTATTTGTGATAGAAACGATTGAATATCTGCTAAGGAAGGTTGTGGTGAGGCCGAATCATCTTTTATGTTGTATAGGGTTTCATAGTATGCTCTAAAAGCGTTTGCAATGTCTAAGGGGTTAGTCAGTTTGTCTTTGGTGTGGGGATGAAGGATATGTGGGATTGAATTTTTAATTCTCTGCCCTCTTCATCTATTGGCCATTCGTTTCCCCGCTTTGTTGGACATATTGTACATTGTGGCTTTGAGTTTGCGGTGTGTTTTCTCCTAGGAGTCTAGTAGGAGAGATCTTAGCTCAAGTCTCAGAGCTAGGAGCTTAATTTGGTGAGTGTGGGAGGGGTGTTTTTTGTTTAGAGAGTCAACCACATCAATTTCTGTTGTTAACTCATTTAGATGCTGCGTCTTCCTCTTTTTTGCGACAGAACTCATTTGTAATAATAACCCTCTCACGTAGGCTTTGTGGGCCAACCAGAGGGTGGATGATAAAGAAACAGTCCCCTTGTTATATAGAAAAAAATCTTTTAGATGTTCCTGTATCTTGTTCTTGTACAGGGGGTCTTTCATGATGTTAGTGTTTGCTCTCCATGGTTTCGTTGAGGGTTTCTGCATCAACGTTCTGATGGTGATGCTCACTGGAGTGTGGTCAGACCACGTGATTTGACCTATATCAGCTTTAGGAGTATTTTGGAGTAGCCATTTGTCCACAAGAAAATAGTCTATTCGTGTGTAGGAGTTGTGAGGTGCAGAGTGGTAGGTGTAATCTTTTTCTGATGAGTGTAGGCACCTCCAAACATCGTAGAGACCATGGGTGATCAGGAATTTTAGCATTGGAGATTTGCGTCTTGGGGTTGGGTTTGTAGTGTCCATATTATGATCAGGTATTAGATTGAAGTCCCCACAGAGAATTAGGGAACCTAGGCAGGATTTGTGGATTTTTTTCATCAGTTTGTTTAGGAACCTCAGTTGGTGGGTATTGGGAGCGTACAGGCAGGTTATGGTGAGTTTAAGTCCTTTTGTTGTGCCTGCTATTATCAAATATTGTCCTTTTGGGTCCACTATTTGTTCCTGGATCTGGAAGTCAGTGTCTCTATGGAACGCTATTAGTACTCCCCTTCTTTTTTTAGTTTGGTCTGAGGCTAAGAAAACTCGTGAGAAGAGTTTGTGTTGACAAGGAGGTGTAGCCGATTCTAGAAAGTGTGTCTCCTGGGCACAAAGTATGTCGCACTTCGTTTGTAACGCGGTACCCATAGTGATGCCCTTTTCGCAGGGTGGTTGAGCCCTTTGGTATTCAGTGACAGTATCTTAAGTGTCATTGGGTGTTTTGGGGTGTGTGTGGAAGTCCGTACTCACATTTGATGAACAGTTCATTTTCAGTTCTTCTTGATGGATCGATTGAGATGCTGTTTGGGTCTTGCAGTCTTCTTGAAGGTCCGGTTCGATGTTGTCATTTGGTCTTTGAGGCTCATGCATGGGAAAGGTAGGACAGAGGTTAACTGGGTAACAATGACAAAAAGGTAACAAAACATTATTTTGGAGATGAGAGAAAAGCAGCTGATCTCCATGAATTAGGGGAACGCAGTTCATCGGAGAGCAGCACAACGGCGGTGGAGCCACCTAATGAGATAGTAGATTTCCTTGGAGAGCACCATGTGCTAGGTGGTGTCAGTGGTGTCTGTTTTTATTTCCTTTGTGCAGAGTTTGCCAAAGTGGTAAGATTTTGTCAGGGTTGTTGTGTGTTTTTTCTTGGGGAGTTTGTACGGGGATAATGCCCCATTCTTTCAGCATAAGGAGCCCTTTTTCTAGTGTGGGAATCACGTGTGTTGTTCCGTTGTGATCCACGTTCAGTTTGGTGGGGTGTTTCCACTTTTAGGGTATGTTGTTGTTGCGGAGGGTCTTGGTTATGGTGTTTAATTGTCTGCGGAGGTCTAGAGTGTACTTAGACAGGTCGGAGTAGATTTGAATATTTGAGTACGGGTCTGGGAGTTTTCCTAGAGATCTTGCTTTCTGCATTACCAATTCTTTAGTGGAGAAGAAATGCACTCTCATTAGTACATCTCTTGGAACTTCCTGGGGTAGGAAGGTGGGTTTCGGTAGGCGGTGGATGCGGTCAATTCTGAGGTCTATGTCAGTTAGTTCAGGGACTAGTGTGTGGAACAATTTTGCGGCGAATTGTGAGAGTTCTGAGGGGGGCATATTTTCAGGTACCCCCCTCAACTTCACATTGTTCCTTCTGGAACGATCCTCTAAATCTGCCAATTTGGCGCGCACCCATTGCCGTTCTTCCTCCCCCTCTTCATTAGCGTCAATCAGATCATTCACTGTAGTGGAGATGTCTGATATTGCATGTTCAATTTGGTCTACTCTTCCTCCTATCTTGGTGAGTTCTTTTGAAAATTGGTGGGTGATGTTAGTGAACTCCGCATGTAGGGAGCGGTGTAAAGACAGTAGCATGTCCTTTAATTGAGTGTCCAGAACAGGCTGATTATTTGTGGGGAAGCTGGCTATAGGGGATTGCAGCTCCTTATGTAGTAATATTTCTTGACTTACCCCTGCCTCTGTGGCTGCTGAGTCAAGCCTCATCCTCGCCTTTGCTGGGCTGGAGCATGGAGGGCTGTGTGTTGGTGAGCGGTTGCCGGGAGAATGTTCACCAGCGCTTCCATCTGCATCTGGCAAGTCGGTGTATGAGTTGTTTTTTTGTGTGGAGGAGGGGGCTGCGTGTCCGGCGCCATCTTGGCCTCCTCCGCTCTCCGGCCAGTGGAAGTAGGCTGTTAATTTCTTCGGCCTACAGTCTCCTTGCCGCTTTCTGGACATTCCCGCGAGGTGGGTGCTGCTTTCCGCTGTAGGGTGATGCTGATTGTTCGGCGGTACTCTGCTCCTTGATGGTGATCGTAGCTTCGTTCTCCCTCAGGGCTCCGGAGCTTCTCGCTCAAGCTGCCATCCGCTGCGTGCGCCGGCCACGCCCCCTATTTAATTTATTTTTAATATTCAAAGCACTCACCCATCCATGTCTCCATGGTTTATTTTGTTGAGAAATCACTTGGAAAAACACCACTCTAGCATTTCTGGTTGGGGCCATCTTGAGTAAGGGCAGAGGATTCATGTAAATATTACTGAAAAACATGTTACGCTATCAATGTAAAATGCATAAATTCATAACAATTAATCAATCAAGTAAAACATTCATATATATCAAAAACTGTAAATAAGAATGTGTTAAAAAAACATTAATAAATAATCCAGTAAAGTCGGTCAGAAAAAGAAGAAGAGAAGTGCTCTTGTGTAAAAAGTTCATTTAAATTTGTGTATCAACAAAAATCCATATTTTAGTGTGGATAGCAAAATCTTCACACTAAAAAGTGCACACCCATGTTGGGGAGGGAAGGATCGCCAAGACCCAGGCATCTTGCTTGAGGGAATGCGCACCATAGTGGCCGCACTTGCTCTTCTCTGTCCGGTTGGTACGCGGTAACGCTTCTCTCCACCGAAGACTGCACGCTCATTGGCTGCTGCCAGCTCCCCAGTCTCCTTCTCTGCTTCTCTACTCATCCTCTCCACTGCTTATCTGCTCCAACCACTACCGCACACATCACACAAGTTGGTGGGCTTGGGGCGTAGTGCTCTGTACCCCAAGCCCACCCTATTTGAAGCCAATTAGATCCTCAGGCTCTAATCATGTGTTTCAGAAAAAAAAAACATTGAAATCCATGTGTCCAATGCTCTGCATGTAGATTAGGGGCTGGGTGCATTGATTAGGCCCCTGCGCCTCTAATGAGCGGGCCACCACTGGTTGGGAGATAAATATTTCAAAACCTTGGATTTTTTGGTTATTTCTTATAAGGTAGCCTAAAGGTTCTAATAATAAAATTAAAGAGCAGGGGGAATATTAGGCATAACTGTCTAGTTCCCAGTTGTATTTTGAAGGGAGCAGATTTGAAACCTAAATAACGCTGTAGGTTTGGAGTATTTCATATATGGAAATTTGGACCAAAGCCCCATATTAATAACAAGTAAAACAAATATGGTCAAAATATGGAATTGAAGGCCTTCCGTATAGTTAATGATGGTAAAATTAATGTAATATTTTGGTGTCTGGCAGCCTAGATAAATAGTGGGATTTTTCGTATGTTGTATGAAGTCCACCTGGTCCTTTTTTATTACGCTCAAATGAAAAAAAGGCATCCAAGAGACGTCAGAACTTTGATACAAGTTTATATAAAGTATTTAGAGGGCAAAAACAAGAGCATACTGACTCAGGTTAGACTGACTACCCTCCAGTTGATATCCCAGCAGGTTACTGCATACAGTACATGAAAGGAGCGCCAGACCAAAAGATAAGAGTCCAATTTAATGTATTGGTATTGTGCCGAAAGACAGCCAATGCATTTTGGCGGTCAAAGGTGCTCCCCTTCATCAGGGATACATCAAGGTTTTGTTGTAGCCCTGATGAACTTGTGGTTACTTTGACCCACAAAACATGTTGGCTTTCTTTTATCACAATACTAATTAATTAAATTGGACTCCTTTATCTTTTGGTCTGGCGCTCCTTCCATGTATGCATGTTTTTTCATACCATACCTTTATTTAAATTTGAGAAATGAGATAGATCTATAGCTAGCCCAGTAAAGGCTGTCCGTGTTCGGTTTGGGAATCATGCTAACTGAACCCATTTTGATTGATTAAGCCTTCTTTTTCTAAACTATCACAAGGTGTGCAAGGAAGAATTTTTAATCATAGTAAACATAGATCTCCAAATTTTGTATAAATATGTCTAAAAATGTATTGTAGCACCCCCTGACAGCCCAGAGGCATGATGGCAGCTCCAGAGGCAGGGGGTGGGCTAGAATTCATGGCTAAAATTGGTGACTGAGAAGAACATTGGGTGCCAATCTCTTTTGTCTTTTTTAAAGATTTATTGCAGAACAGTCAATGAGGTGAGGGTTAGGGGTCAAAGATACCTTAGCAACTGACTTACAGACTCTCCAGATCAAGATCTATCTCCAGCTTCACAGTACCAGAGCCTTTAAGCTGACTGGGCGACACTGCAGTAGCTTTCTACTTGGTTCACAGGCTTTGCTTTCCCCATTTCCTAGGCTCAGTGCATCTTCCAAGTGAGCCACCATGCCCTTCTGGGAAACCAGCATTCGTCCTGGCATTCCCTCCCCTGGATCTCCTCATTGGCACAGCTTCCTCCATCACCAGGCAGGACAGCTTTTGACCACTTTAGGACTAAGTCCATATTCCGCACATGTTTGGCCCCACAAGAGCTATGGGGCCTAAGCACCTCCCTAGGCCTTAGCCCAGGGGAAAGGGGCAGGCATATGACCTGTGCCAAATATTTATATTCTTCCCAAGCCACTGTACCAGTGGCTTTGAACCTCCTATTGGGTTGGCTGAAGGAATATAAATATTCATAACTCTGTTTTTAAAAATCAGGAAAATGAAAAACTTGAAAAATTACAGCTCCAATATTTTGGAATTAAATATTTGACATTAGTGCCACTCAAGGAGTAAAACACTTAACGTTTTAATTGCACACCACTAGTTAAAGTAGATAGTATTTTTACATTTAACTTACCCTTTACTTTGACTTCTACCACTGAACCACTCTTTGGGAAACAGTGCAAAACACAAATCTATTAAATCAGTTAACAAGGGCTAGGCAGTGTGTTTGAAAAAAAAAAGGCCGGAATTAAGCAAAGAATATTTTGAATCTTCAAGACTTTTACAAAATTTTTCTAGAAAGGAACAATAGGAAGATGAAATATTTTGATAATCAGGTTTTTTGCATCAGAAAATAATCAAACATTAAATGGTTCAGACATAACTGAGGCAAAATAAACCTGTTATAGCTCTTATTTACTGGCAAAGGATCAATCTTGATAATAGCTTTTCCCATGCAGTGCGTACGCTCATTATTTTACAAAAATAGATCAACCAATTCAAAATATTTCTATCAATATATTTCATTTTTTAATAGCTGTGATGTATCTCACCATGTGGCTGAGAATGACGCATTATTAAATAGTTCCTTAATAAACTTGCTTTTGGGATGATTAAGGACACTCATTCAAATAAAAATGTGGTTTATATTAATATTGTTGGCGTAGAATTGAATTCAGGTATTTTATTACACAAATATATGTTTATTATAATTGGATATACATTTTGGAGTACGACGATCGGGAATTAAGGGCTCATTAACTTTTATAAGAAAATTACAGTGGGTCTGTAATGATAGTTGAATTTGTTTTAATAACCTTTTTTATGTGGATTTCCATTTTGTACTTATAAGAGATGAACAGTTTGAATGATGATGCTGATAATGATGATAATAGTAATGGCTGTAATGATAGTAATAATGTTCTCTAAAGGATAAAAAAAAAAAAAACACTTTTACTGTGGTTGACAGCCAATATACTGGCAAGTTATAAATATAATTTTTTTCTTGTAAAGAGAAAAAATAACGTGCAACTGCTCGTATTCTGTTTATCACCCCCCAGCAATCTGGTGGGTTATAGTGGTGTATTCAGGGAGGGAGGGGGCCATTCTGACTTGTACTGTATAATGGCCAACCTGACATAGACTCCCCCTCCTAACCTTCTATCCCATGTACCAAAAGCCCTCATACAATTTAAAGTGTTTTGTAATATCTGTTTGATAAGTGCAAAAAATACCCATGCATGTGGTGTGAATCCAGTCTAAAGAAAAGGTTTACTAGAGAATCTCAAAGTCTATCTTTCTGCCCCAATAGGACAGTATTGAAAACCTTTCTTTGGGGACTTGACCTGATAGGAGGTTAGGAGGTGGAGTCTATGTCAGGTTGGCCATTATACAGTACAAGCCAGCATGCCCCCCCCCCCCCATTATGAAATGAAAAACTGGGCCTAACTTTTTTTATGAACTTAAAGTGGTTGTAAACCCCACTCATGAAATCTGAACTAAGCACATACACGCACGGACCACTTTACTAGGTATATCTTGATAGTACCGGGTTGGACCCCCTTTTGCCTTCAGAAATGCCTTAGTTCTCCATGGCACAGATTCAACGAGGTGTTGGACATTCCTCAGAGATTTTGGTACATATTGACATGATAACATCAAGCAGTCGTTGCAGATTTGTTGGCTGCACATCCATGATGCAAATCTCCCCAAAGGTGCTCTATTGGATGAGATGTGGTGACTGTGGAGACCATTGGAGTGCAGTGACCTCATTGTCCAGTGGTGAGATGATTGGAGATTTGTGAGATGGTGCATTATCCTGCTGGAAGGAGCCATCAGAAGATGAGTACACTGTAGTCATAAAGGGATGGACATGGTCAGCAACAATACTCAGGTAGGCCGTGGCGTTTAAACAAAGCTCAATTGGTACTAAGGGGCCCAAAGTGTTCCAAGAAAATATCCCCCACACCATTCCATCACCACCACCACCTGAACCGTTGATACAAGGCAGGATGGATCCATGCTTTCATGTTGTTTACGCCAAATTCTGACCCTACAATCTGAATGTCACAGCTGAAATCAATACTCATTCTCACCCTTACTGTTCATTCTGACCCTAGAACCTTTTATAGGATCGGTAAAAGCCAACCCCGACATAACCGGCTTCAAAATCCAATCAACATCATATAAGGTTGCCGCATACGCAGACGACCTACTTTTCTTCCTCTCCAACGCACTCATATCAATACCGAACCTAATAGCAGAATTCCGAAAATATGGTAGCATCTCCAACATGAAGATTAATTATGAAAAATCAGAAGCCCTAAACCTAACCCTGACACCTGCTACACTTGCACTAGCCCAGATCAACTGCACTTTCAAGTGGCAAACATGATTTAGGGATACACCTTACACCCTCAATAGCAAACCTCTACACAGCGAACCAAAAAATGTGCTAAAGGCCATACAAAGTGATTTAAAACAGTGGTCCCCCCAGCCTAGACTTAGCCTCAACCTCCTTTCACTACCAAAACCCATGGGTGGAATAGGCCTTCCTAATTTCAAACTCTACTACTATGCTACACACCTGGCAAAAATAGTAGACTGGAACTGCCACAGGGATAATAAAGAGTGGGTACATACATGGGGAAAATGCATTGTCACCACTACCACTAAGTTTCTCCTTTGGACAGGGGCTACGACACTACCGTTTGACATAAAACACGACTCAATATGGGGCGCTACTCTGGAGATAGCACTAAAAGCAATCAAGGAATTGCGAATATCATCGAACCCGGGACCACTAACTCCAGTGATAGCAAACCCGGAATTTCTGCCAGGATTAGAACAGGGCCGTTTCCTATACAAAGACGAGAAGACCCCTTTACTGGTAACACATTGTATAACTAATAATGACATCAAATCGCCTTAACCACACAATACAACACCGAACACCTCCTATCTTTCTGGTCCTATCGTCAGCTACACAACTTTATATCTAAGTTAAACAAACCCAGTATACACAGAAACCTGTCGCCACTCGAATCCATCTGTCTGACAGGAGACCCTGTGAGGAAAACTACATCCCTGATTTATTCTTGGCTGCAAGATAAGGACAAGATTGATTCCCCTCATGCCAGACAGAGATGGGAAAAAGTATTGGGCACCAATCTCACAGATGACCAATGGCAACCAAGAGCAACACTCTTTGCTCACAAAGGCTCGATCAGCACAAAGGTCCAAGAGACATCATACAAATTACTAACGCATTGATACGCTACCCCTGATAAACTGAGAAAATGGTACCCAGGCGCCTCGGACGCCTGTTGGAGATGCCACCAAGCCAGGGGGTCCCTTTGGCACATATGGTGGGAGTGTCCTCATATCACCACTTTTTGGGACAAAGTTAGGAACTCATAATACGCATCACAGACACACATATTACCCTTGACCCGGCTTGCTGCCTACTGCATATGGCCAATACCACTATTAAACGCTATAAGCACTCTCTAACCAAGCACCTCCTTAATGCTGCCAAACTGTTGGTGCCCAGACATTGAAAAACCGACTGTGCACCAACAGTTGGGGAGTGGCTGCGAGAGATAGACACGATTTACCAACTGGAGGAAACCACCACTATCACCAAAGCATCCTTCGAGAAATGTCATACACTATGGGCACCATGGATAGTTTTCCGCTACTCAGATCGATATAACTAGCTATTAAAAGACTGAACCAATCATCACACCCACACCTACAATACTATAGCATCCTTAATTACCTAAATCCTTCACCTGATGGACAGGAATAATCGATGGTCCCCCCGCACCCCCAAGGGAAGCTAGCCACAAGTCACCTAAACTAAACATACTACCAGTCCTCCATAGACATTAACACTAGAGTTGAGCGAACCCCTGGATGTTCGGGTTCGGTGGGTTCGGCTAAACTTCGGGAAAAAGTCCGGGCTCGGTACCAAACTTTACCCCGAAGCCCGAACCCCATTGAATTCAATGGGGACCCAAACTTTTCGGCACAAAAATGACTGTAAAAAAGTCCTGGAGAGTGCTAGAGGGCTGAAAAATGATTTTAGAACAATAATCTGTCCCTCACAGCAACAGCAGTCCAGTCAGATTGTTCTGTAATGCAGGATGAGATCTGAAATCTGTCCCTAAAAGCAGTAGTAGTAGTAATCTCTACCTATCTATCTATTTGCAATCTGTCCCTCACAGCACCGGCAGCATCCTCTCCCTACACTACCCAGAGAGCATGTGACATGCAGCACTAAGTGACTCCAGCTTATAAAGAGGCTGAGTCACATGATGCACTGGCCAATCACAGCCATGCCATTAGTAGGCATTGCTGTGATGGCTTCTAAGGGCAAACCAGTGAAATGCTTGTTGATTGGCTGCCCTGCAGCTATTCAACATGCGTGATCAAATAACCGAACCCAGAACTCGAACCCAAACTTTTTTTCAACTGTCTGGGTTCGGGTCTGGGTCACGGACACCCCAAAGTTCGGTACGGACCCGAACTTTACAGTTCGGGTTCGCCCAACTGTAATTAACACCCAAGCCAAAATACCACTTACACATATAGATACACAACATATATCGCAAGTGTCTATATTTACACGACTACCATCCACACACCAACCAGAATGAAATCCCGGACATCCATGGTTGACTACTAAATATTACCAAGGTTGATAACCCTTCATCTATTCAGGCGACACAGCGGACCTGGGGCAAATTAACCTGAGGAAACTCAATGAGGGGCTCATCGTCAGCCCACTACCGGACACAGCTAGAACCCATTGGGGGTGTCTGGAAGCGGACGAGATCACCCAATAGATGCATTTCACCAAACCCCACCTACGCTGCAGAATCAGATACTTCAACTCATGGTGTCCGGGATACTAGGATTGTACCATATAACTGCCCCAAAAAGTTGTAGATTAAAGCAGACTATCTCAGACATTTCCATATAAGAGGAATTAACATATAAGAGGAATTGCCATTTTTCTGAAATTTTGTTCAATTTATATGGATTTTTAGGTCTTTGTGTTGCACCAGACTGCAACCAGTGGCACTGAACTTATTTGGTAGCCTCAATGCATTTCATGATTCGTTACGTCATCAGGAAGCTTAATTATGAATTGTAGCCTCAGTTTCCTGTTCTTAGCTGACAGGAGTGGCACTCAGTGTGTTCTTCTGCTGGTGTAGCCCATCTGCTTCAAGGTTCGATGCGTTGTGTGTTCAGAGGTGGTATTCTGCATACCTTGGTTGTAACGAGTGGTTATTTGAGTTACTGTTACCTTTCTATCATCCCAAACCAGTCTGCCCATTCTCCTCTGACCTCAGACATCAACAAGGCATTTTCCTCCACACAATTGCCACTCACTGGATAATTTCTTTTTTTCGGACCATTCTCTATAAACCCCAAAGATGGTTGTCCCTGAATATCCCAGTAGATCAGCAGTTTTTAAAATACTCAGACCAGCCCATCTGGCACCAACAACCATACCACATTCAAAGTCACTTAGATCCCCTTTCTTCTCCATTCTGATGCTCGGTTTGAACTTCAGCAAGTCATCTTCACCGTGTCTAGATGCCTAAATGCATTGCGTTGCGGCTATGTGATTGGCTGATTAGCAATTTGTGTTGCCAAGCAATTGAACAGGTGTACCTAATAAAGTGGCCAGTGAGTGTACGCCTGTAGTGTTTACTTGTCTCTCTCCAAAGCTCTAAGTGTCATTTCTCTCTGGTGCCAAGTTCTCCATCACATGAGTTGAAAATTTGTGTTGGGGAGGGTGCTTAGAGGGAGATAAGCAATGAGATTGTCTATTCATAACACAGCTCTGCATGTTCCTTTGTTCCTCTGCCTATGTGGGGGGGGGGATGTCCCTTTCCTCCAATCAGCTCTCACACAGTGTAAATGCCAACTCTCCACCCACCCCTATGTACTTTTGGCAATTGAAGGAAAATTTTTAACACAATCTGCACATTTGAAAGGGTGTAGAAAGGGGAAGACAGCAGATATACAAGCAAAACATACGTAGGAGGCTTGGTTTAATCTCTGTGCATCATCTGAGGCTATTCACTTTACTGGGTATATGCGAGGGTTTACATCCGCTTTATTTCACATGCTGGTAGAGAAACTCTTCCACTATCGTAACTTCTCTTCTTCTTCTTCTTCATTGCAGGTAAATAATGGATTTCAAATAAAAGCAATGTGCCCATACTGAGTTCTTGGCGAAAGAGGAGTTCAGGCTGTCCAACATCCACAGATGGCCAAAGAATGTTTATGAAGATGACATCATTGGCAAGAATCCCCAATGACAAAACATTGCTTGTGTTAACCAGTTCAGATCCGCGCTATAGCCGAAAGAAGGCTACAGCGCGGCTCTCAATTGCCCGGCAGATGTCCATGGACGTCCGCCCTTGTGCACGCTCCCCGCGCGCACTCGCAGCCTGCAGAGGGGCGCTCTCGCGGCCGCCGCACGCTGCGTGGGCGTGCCCGCAGGTCGGGCGGTCTCGATGTCCGCCCAAGACCCGCCGATCACCTGCAACAGCTGCAGAACGGGGAACTGCTGATGTAAACACGGCAGTTCTCCGTTCTGTTAAGTGGGACATAACAGATCTACTGATCCCTGATCAGTTATATCTGTTATGTGCCATGCCGACCAGCCCATCCCCCATACAGTTAGAACACAGTTAACCCCTTCACTGCCCTCTACAGGTTAACCCCTTCACTGCCAATGACATTTATACAGTAATCAGTGGACATTTACATTTCTGATCGCTGTATAAATGTCATTGGTCCCAAAAATGTCCGACATGTCCGCTGCAAAATTGCAGTCCCGATAAAAGTCGCAGGTCGCCGCCATTACTAGTAAAAAAAAAAAAAAAAATTGTAAAAACGCCATAAATCAATTACCATAGTTTGTAGACACGATAACTTTTGCGCAAACCAATCAATATACGCCGATTGCGATTTTTTTAAACAAGAATATGTAGAAGAATATATATTGGCCAAAACTGATGAATAATTTTCTTTTTTATATTTTTAGATACTTATTATAGCAAAAAAGTAAAAAAAAAATGTTCTTTTTTCAAAATCGTCGCTATTTGTTTGTTTATAGCGCAAAAAATAAAAACCGCAGAGGTGATCAAATACCACCAAAAGAAAGCTCTATTTGTGGGGGAAAAATTATAAAAATGTTGTTTGGGTACAATGTCGCACGACCGCGCAAGTGTCATTCAAAATGCGACAGCGCTGAAAACCTAAAATTGGTCTGGGCAGGAGGGGGGTATAAGTGCCCAGTAAGCAAGTGGTTAATGGCGTCATCTGCATAAACATTCTGTGCCCTTCTGTGGATGGCAGACAGCTTGCACCCCTCCATCAAGAACCGAATGACAGTATTTTGCTTCTATAGTGTACATTTTTACAGCGCAATCATCAGTGAAGTAGTAATATAACATACATAAAACACAATATAAGTGTACCAAAAAGAAAAAGTCTCTAAGTATATCAACACAATTCACTCTTCTTCCCAGAGACTTGAAAAAAACAAAACATTCAAAACTAAAAAAAAAGAATAAATCCTTAGGGCCGGTTCACACCTAGACGACTTACGATCCGGCTTGTGTCGCCCCAAGTCACCTCAAGTTCCTTGACATCCGAAAACCCATTGAAATGAATGGGAGCCATCTTAATATACACTACTGAAGTCGCTCCGACTTCAAGGTGACTTCAGAAAAGGTCCCTGTAATACTTTAAGGCAACTTCTATCTGACTTGTACCCATAAAATTCAATGGAAGTCGCCTCCAAGTCAGATTCCCCATCTATATTGAAGCGACTTTACAGGAAAAAGAAAATCATTTTTTAAGGCAACCCCCTCCCTCTCGTCTCTGATTGGCCACAGGCAAAGTCACCTGGCATGGAGGTCGCTTCAGGTCGCGTTGTAAGTCACCCAAAGTCGCGCTGAAGTCTCCTTGAAGTGGTGTTCAAATCGCCTAGCAACGTCACCTCTGAACTTGGATCGCCTAGGTGTGAACCGGCCCTTGGATCGAACATTCTTGCCACCTTTGTGTGCAACTATCATAATAAATCAAAAACAGGTGCCCATGCAATCCACTAACAGCTCACCTCCAGCGTTGACTCCTGTTTTACCAGAAAGTCAAAACATGCTGTTCCCCTTGAGGGATATATGGAGATCTCTACGGAGGGATGGATATCCTTATAGCTTTCACAGCCCAGCTCTTCTTGGTGGGATGTTCACATGTAATACAGAAAACGATCAGCTTCCTGATTGGCCGGGAGGAGAATCAATGTTTTCATTTGCTATTGTCACAGAACTGGGTGGGCTCAGGGCACAGTGCTCTGCGCCCTAAGCCCACATTTTTTTTGAAGCCTATTAAAGCCTCTGGCTCTAATCACGTGCTTCAAAAAATACCCCCCCCCCCCATTGGAATCCATGCATCCGGCGCTCTGTATGTAGATCAGGGGGCCAGACTCATGGTTAGGGGGGCAGCGCCCATGCGCCCCTAATGGATGGGCTGCCACTGTGAAGGACAGAAGTATAGTAGATAGAAATGAGGCAAGTAATTTTGACAAAATTAATTTCACAGTGAAATTCCAGATTTCATTGCTGCCTCCGAACTGATACTTTATGGGTTCTCTTTATGGAGAGAATAGGGTTCTGTTGGATCCCTGACATCTACCCCACACTGCTTGTACAGATAGTATTTGATTTGCTTACATTTCTGGATGTTTGCCAATCCTCCATCCATTCTGCCACCTGAAATCTGGACTTCTTTGTGTTCACCCAGAACATTACATTAAATACATTTCACTGCAAGTTGCACTATTAGACCTATCCCCTCCTCCACCCAGGAGGGCGAGTGGCACCGTTTGCCATCTTTGTCCTTGGCACTGGGTGACCTTTTCCTGCCACTTCTTATAATTGTTAATGAACTGCAGTGGAGCAAAATTGGTGTATTTCCCTGCCATACAGGGCTGTGTTGTGTGGCAGAGCTGTGTATATCTCAGGATTGAGTAGACAAAAATACAAATCCCTTGGCAAGTAAGGCCCCCTTTAATGCATT
>BLSH010340014.1:503177-521507 GCA_018402905.1 Glandirana rugosa
TCCCGCGTCTCGTGACACGGGACTCGGGTGGGTCAAGACACTGTTATCGTTTACTTTTGTAACTAAGAGGAGGGCCGGTTAGTCCTTCGACTAGCAAAAGACATAATGTACACTTGTAGGGTGGTTCTTCTCGACCCGACACTTTCGATATTTCTATAGGTAGGGAGGCATCTCTAGAGGTATATAGGGAGTTCCCCTTGACGTACAAAACTGAAAGACCATTTTGTTATAGCTTTCACAGCCCAGCTCTTCTTGGTGGGATGTTCACATGTAATACAGAAAACGATCAGCTTCCTGATTGGCCGGGAGGAGAATCAATGTTTTCATTTGCTATTGTCACAGAACTGGGTGGGCTCAGGGCACAGTGCTCTGCGCCCTAAGCCCACATTTTTTTTGAAGCCTATTAAAGCCTCTGGCTCTAATCACGCGCTTCAAAAAAATACCCCCCCCCCCCCATTGGAATCCATGCATCCGGCGCTCTATATGTAGATCAGGGGGCCAGACTCATGGTTAGGGGGGCAGCGCCCATGCGCCCCTAATGGATGGGCTGCCACTGTGAAGGACAGAAGTATAGTAGATAGAAATGAGGCAAGTAATTTTGACAAAATTAATTTCACAGTGAAATTCCAGATTTCATTGCTGCCTCCGAACTGATACTTTATGGGTTCTCTTTATGGAGAGAATAGGGTTCTGTTGGATCCCTGACATCTACCCCACACTGCTTGTACAGATAGTATTTGATTTGCTTACATTTCTGGATGTTTGCCAATCCTCCATCCATTCTGCCACCTGAAATCTGGACTTCTTTGTGTTCACCCAGAACATTACATTAAATACATTTCACTGCAAGTTGCACTATTAGACCTATCCCCTCCTCCACCCAGGAGGGCGAGTGGCACCGTTTGCCATCTTTGTCCTTGGCACTGGGTGACCTTTTCCTGCCACTTCTTATAATTGTTAATGAACTGCAGTGGAGCAAAATTGGTGTATTTCCCTGCCATACAGGGCTGTGTTGTGTGGCAGAGCTGTGTATATCTCAGGATTGAGTAGACAAAAATACAAATCCCTTGGCAAGTAAGGCCCCCTTTAATGCATTTCAGATTTTTATCTGTAGTCCAGCTTTAAGTAAATAAATCACATTTATTTAGTCTGTCTCAGTGGATAAAGCCTATGAAAGTCACAGGGAATGATAGCAAAAGCAATCAGATTTTATGTTTTACAACAAGCTGACCTGCAGGAGACAGCAACTATTTTCTTAATAAGGACTTTAGAATCGCTCATTATTGCTATACAGGAGCATCGTATCATTCTATAGATTGCAATGAGAGCGACAGGAGGCGAAATCAGATACATTTAAGCTCTAAGAAGAGAGAATTAAGCAGTTTGATCCCTCCGCATATAGAGCCGAAACCAGAAGGTATTTCTAATTTTATGGCACTCGGGGAAAGAGATTAAAATAACTGGTTCATGAAGGAACGATGGGTGATATACTACAGCAATATATCCTTTATAGTGGTGATATAAACCCAGGAAAAGGGACATAAATTACAGAAAGTAAACCTCTAGCTTGTATGAAATTATTCCGTCCTATAGAGTTTATTTTCGTTCCTGTTGTTGTATTGATTTGTTATAAGGCATAAAGTACTTTGAAATATGATTTTATTCAATTAAATTATTTTGGCTGTCTGTAAAATTTTGTATGAAGCTTTTAGTGGCAATTTGAGATTTCTAATGTCCCAAAGAACTTCAGGTGTGTGAATCCCTCCACCTTAAAGTAAAGTAAAAGTTCTACTGTGGAGTTTTCTGGCCACCAGTCTAAATCTCCTTAAAGTGGAGTTCCACCAAAAGGGTAGCTGCTGACTTTTTAATAATCGGACACTCACCTGTCCCTCACTCCAGCGATGCGGCCTCCCGAGGACTCGCTCAGCGGGCCGGCATCACAAGTGTGGGCACCCGGCTTTAGCTTCAAAGCCGGGTGCGCACTGCGCATGCGCGAGTCGTACTGCACCTTGTGAATATCTCGGCGTATCTTCTGGGACCTGTGACGTGTCCCAGAAGATCGCCAAGAGGGAGGGGGGAAGGTGAACTTCCTTCTGGAGCTGCGGCGCCAGGGGAGGAAGTGGATCTGGGACCCTGTGAAAACAGGATGACTGGTCACCCCCCAAAAAAAATTACATGCCAATTGTAGCATGTCGGGGGGTCACCTTCTTTTAAAGCAGAAGTTCCACTTTTGGGTGGAACCGCTTTAACCACTTCAAGACCAAGCCTATTTCTGACACTTGTTGCTTACAATTTAAACTGAGTATTGTTTGCTAGAAAATTACTTAGAACCCCCAAACATTATATATCATTTTTTAGCAGAGATCCTAGAGAATAAAATGGCGGCCGTTGCAAAATTTTATGTCAAACGGCAATTTTTTTGGAAAAAATACACTTCACTGAATTAAAAAATAAAAACAAACAGTAAAGTTACCTCAATTTTTTTGTATATTGTGAAAGACGATGTTACGGCGAGTAAATCGATACCTAACATGTTCCTTTTTAAAATTGCATGCACTTGTGGAATGGCGACAAACTACGGTACTTAAAAATCTCCATAGGTGATGCTTTAAAAAAATTTTAACGGTTACCAGTTTAGAGTTACAGAGGAGGTCTTTTGCTAGAATTATTGCTCTCGCTCTAATGATTGCGGCGATACCTCACCTGTGTGATTTGAACACCGCTTACATTTTCCGGCACGACTTACGTATGCGTTTTCTTTGGCATGCGAGCATGTGGAGATGGAGGCGCTTTGAATTTTTTTTGATTTTTTCTTATTTAGTTTATTTTATTTTTTTTTAGTTTTACACTGTCCCTTTAAAAAAAAAATCTGGAGTGTGGCGGGCCCGGCACTGGTGGACGGCAAGATGATTATGGCGCTAAGTAAAACGTTTGGCCAGAAGGCGTTGAAATTTCAATTGGAGGAAGATGGTGACTTCTACATGATCGGCTCCGAGGTGGGGAATTACCTGCTCATGTTTGGAGGCTCACTATACAAAAGGTACCCTTCTCTCTGCAGACGCTTGGCCACTGTTGAAGAAAGGAAGAAGATTGTAGCCTCATAGATACACAACATTAGCTACTAGTGTTACTCTACGTAAAGCTTCAGAAGTTGAAGAGATCCTCGATGGGAATGATGAGAAATACAAAGCTGTTTCCATTAGCACAGAGCCTCCAACCTATCTCAGGGAACAAAAAGCAAAGCGAAACAGCCAGTGGGTTCCAACACTGCCCAATAGCTCCCATCACTTAGATGCTGTGCCCTGTTCGACTACTATTAACAGAAATCGCTTGGGTCGTGACAAGAAGAGGACTTTCCCTCTTTGTTTTGATGACCATGATCCAGCTGTTATTCACGAAAATGCTTCTCAGCCTGAAGTAATAGTTCCCATCAGATTGGACATGGAGATAGATGGACAGAAGTTGCGAGATGCCTTTACCTGTAACATGAATGAGAAGTTAATGACTCCAGAAATGTTTGCAGAGATCCTCTGTGATGATTTAGACCTTAACCCCCTTGCTTTTGTCCTGGCTATTGCTTCAGCAATCCGTCAGCAGATAGAATCTTATCCCACTGACAGCATACTGGAGGATCAGTCCGATCAAAGAGTCATTATCAAGCTGAATATCCACGTTGGGAACTTTTCTTTGGTGGACCAGTTTGAGTATGACATGTCGAAGAAGGAGAATTCACCAGAGAAGTTTGCACTGAAATGATGTTCTGAGCTTGGTTTGAGCAGGGAGTTTGTCACCACAATCACATACAGCATCCGCGGGCAGCTCAGCTGGCACCAGAAGACATACGCATTCAGTGAAAACACCTTGCCAACTGTGGAGATTGCCACCCGAAATACAGGTGATGCAGACCAGTGGTGCCCTCTTCTGGAGACCCTTACAGATGCTGAAATGGAAGAGAAGATCCGTAACCAGGACAGGAATACCAGGCGTATGAGACGTCTTGCCAACACTGCATCGGCCCGGTAAACAGTCCCCTCCCGACGAAGCTCACGGTTCACATCCTGGAGATGGAACCCCGCCCCATTAATAAACTAAAAGTAACAGATAAAAAAAAAAGTAAAAAAAAAAATGCTAAGACTAAAGATTTGTGGAGGAGAGGAGGGTGGTCACAGCACCTCTTGAGCCAAATCAGAAGGTGCGGGGGACCCACACATTCCACTTTGAAAGCAGCTGGTTGCTGCTATGTTTGACTCCCTCACATCCTTTCCTTCCATGTACAGCGTGTGAAGACCTGAGACAGATGTCCCAAGCCCTCCTTTATACCTGTGTACGTGATATGTAAAGCTTTTTTGTGTTCTATTTTTAATTTGTATAGGTGCTTCATGCACTTGTAGAAAACAACTTTTTAAATAAAAGTAATGCTCAATAAAAAAAAAAAAATCTGATCACTTTTATTGCTTTCACAAGGAATGTAAACATCCCTTGTGACAATAATAGGCAGTGACAGGTACACTTTATGGAGGGATCTGGGGACCCCAAACCCCTCCTCTGCACTTCAAAGTGGTCAAAATGCCAAAATCAGCATTTTTGAATACTTCCAATTTTTTTAAATCAGCACCGTTGGCTGCCAAATAATCTGGAAGTGACGTTGTGACACATCGGAGACCTGAAGCCAATTCCAGCCTTGTTTCGGTCTCTGGCCAGCCGTGGAGCGGGGGAAGGTGGCGAGAGGGGGGCCTCCCCTCCTGCTGCTTTTGATAACGGCTGTGAAACTAATTAGCCGCATCGGTTGGTATCACATGATAGCTGGCCGTCTGTTCTAAAAAACTGTACCGGGGTGATGTCTCTAGCTGTAGGCATTACTCTGGTACAACCACTTTCTCAAAATGACGTACAGATACGTGATTTTGTGGGAAGTGGTGAAAGTGGAACTATAGGCAAAACTTTTTTTTTCGTTCTGGATAGAATAAGGAAGGGTCATAACCCCTGTCAGTTTATTTTTTGCCATCTGTGTCTATATCATCTGAGTCCATAGCCAAAACAGGAAGGGAGAGGAAACCCCTGCAAATTAAGAGAATCCCTTGAGGACCCCCAGGTCATTATAACTAGTGACCCAATTGGAAGATTTCCCCTCTGCTGCTTTTCTGGGGACAACCCAAAACATGTGATTTTTCTTTTATTTTAACTTTTGATGATAATGGTAAACATGACAAATAAAAAGGGCAAATCTGCCTAATGGGGGGAAATAAGAGAGTGTAAAAAAGAGATAATTACCTAATCACCCGATCCCCCCAGCACAAGATCGATGTGGCACCCCCGCAGGTCTGCTGTTAAAAATCACGGGGCCCCATACAGCCTATCTGACAGGGCCCCCTTCCCCCAACTGAAAGTGACTGAGGGCATAGATTTATCAGTTCTTTTCTCTGTAGCCTCCGCTGCACAGATGAATGAATAGGAAACGCTCTGAGGCTTCCTGCTCATTGACAGACTTAAGCATAGTAAGCAGTTTACTATGCTTCAGTGACGAATGTACACAGGAGTGATTGGTACCTTTCACTCCCTGTGTTCTTTCAGGAATGGAGGGGGCCAGTAAATTACATTTTTACTGGCCCATTCCCCCCTCTCCCTCCTGACATAACCCCCTGTGTGCCAACAGCAGCTGCTGGCAGGAGAGGAAGGAAGCCAGTAGTGCTGCGGGGGAAAGGGGTACACAGGGGGGCCTGGACAGCAGATGGAAGGGGCGCATGTGCTAGGGCCAATCACCCTGCAGTGCAGAAAGAGGGAGAAAGAAAAGGAGAAGCTGGCAGCACTGCAAACGGAGGCAGGAGAGGATTGGTGTCTGCAATAAAACACTATAGCTGGACCTCCTGCTCAGAAGGTGCCTGGATCTTCGTTTGAACTGATTGGAACTGGGCCCAGTATAGGAGGGCTGGCTGTACTGCCTTATTAGTGGCCCTGCCCCTGCGCTCCAGCAGACTTGAGTTGTGGACTGTTCCTGACATCATCAACCCCAGAGCAGGTCCCATAGATAAAGAACAAACCACCGCTGGACCATGGAGAGTGCCGTTTTCCAGTGATAGAAAGGATCGGGTGAGTATAAGCTTTCTCCTCACCCCTAGACAAAAAAAAGCAGTTGACCCATGCAGTGTGGGCACAGCCCGACTGCACGGGAGAACCCTTTTTTTTTTTTTTTTATAAATATATTTATTAATTTTTGACAAAATACAGAGTATAAAAGGTCAGAGGTATCAAAAACACAGGTACATCATAGCGGTATTATAGATTGAATTTTGCTAACAAGGTGAAAGAACAGTTAGACAAAACTGAGCAGCTGTAAGGCAAAGGTATGGTGGATTAGAGTTGGAAACAGAAGAGGTTAAGATTGAAACCATTTTTCATCAATAAACACGGGTTGTGGCCATAGCCTTGGCTACCAAGATATTTGGTTTCCTATGAGTATAATAACTCAGAGGGCCACATTTGGGCCTATTTGACAGAAGGACGGGGGTGGGGCAGGAGGTCCAGCATGATCTCATACTCAAGGGATAGAAGCCGTAGGGCTAGTAGAAAGATTTGGGGTTGCAAGTCGGGGATAAGGTGGACTTGATGGTTTAGGTATGGAGTGGGGTGCTTGGGGGAGAACCCTTTTTAAGGTAACAAATGTCCTGAAGTGCAGAAAGTACCTCTGATCATCTTCCTGTGTCTTTGTGGACCCCTTGGATCCTAGAACCAAGTTCTAATTGGGCCTTGACTTTTGGTCAAGTCGAAAATAAATACTGCCCATGTTGGCATCCCAGTGTCAAATACCAGAGCTTCACCTGTTCACTCAACTATAAAGTACAAGTAAAATAAACATATAAAAATGGAATAATTATAGCAGAAAAATGCTCTATTGAGTCTACCCCGTTTTTATTTATGTATTTATTTACCTTTGTGTCTGAGTACAGACCTATATTTGTCCCAAGCATGTTTAAAGCAGAGCTCCATTTGTTTTCCTTCACTGCCTAATTGGGCACCCTTTGGGTACGGATACCAGGTTTTGACAGGTACCCGCTGCCACTTCTGGCTCAGTTTGCCATGGCAAACTGAGCTGGAAGTTGGGTCCCCCCTCCTTCCCGCCCTGCCTTCTGGAATACCTAACAGGTCCCAGAAGACTTCAGCCCATGCACAAGGTGCAGTAGGAAACTGGCTGTAGAGCCACAAGGCTTTACTGTTGGTTTCTCTTTGTCAAGATGGTGGTGACAGCACCAAATAGCCGATTGAAGAATCAGCTTGAGTTAGGACACTGCTGGATGCTTGGACAGGTAAGTGCCCAAAAATAAATTTTAATTTTTGGGGGAGGAGCCTGGAGATCCTCTTTAAGTTTGCTTACTGTTGACTCACTACCTCTGCCGAAAGCCTGTTCCAATCGTCGGCTACTCGTTCAGTAAAATAATACTTATAAGGTTTGTTTTGAACTTTTCACCTGCTAATTTGAAGTAATGACCCCATTTTCTTATCATCATATGGATAATACTGTCTTCCTGAACCTTAATTACACTCTTCAAGTATTTTAGGCCCTGTTCACACCTTTGCAGCATGCTATTGTAGCAAACTACAGCATCTGATTTGCAGACTTGTCTCCTGCTGTTCCAGACTGTTCTGTATCCGGCTAGTGCTGGGCTCAGGGTACCTGAGCCTGAGCCTAAAGGAAAGCATTGTGGGAGCTGTAGTTTTCTGAACAGACATTGCTGATCTTCAGAACTGATTATGGACTGCACATCCCAGCAAGCCATCTGCTCCAGGGGAGAATTGTGGGAGAGACTATAAAGGGATCTGCTGACCAGGCCCACGCTCTCTTGCTACCTGGATCCTATTGTGTGAGCACCAGCTCGCCGCTGTGTGAGGAGATTGTGGCCTACCATGCGGTACACAGCCCACAGCTCCAGCCCCAGAGAGTCAGGACGTCACCCGCTTCCAGAAGGACACCCTGCAGCAGCGCTGAACACCACAGAGCCAGTTCGGTTCACTGGGTCAGCAGACTGATCGCCATGTCTGTCCATCTACAGTAAGGAGAATCATTTGAACGTCCTCCAGGAGGCTGCTGAACCCTACTTGCCCATAGATGCCCTTTGCCAGTCATTAATACTGCACCCTGAACACTGTGCACAGACACCATTTACCTGGTTTACATAGAGGATTGATATAAATCAGAACCAGCTGCTTTGCCTTGTTCACCTTCACTTTGCTGCATTAAGGAATTCTTGTTCTATGAGCTCCAACTGCCAGTGAAGACAGTGCAAGTTCTTTGCCAGCCTTCAGATCCGTGGTGCCGCCATCTTGGCTGTGGGAGCCAACTGTTCCTGTTTTGCAGTCGGCTCCCCGCTGTGAATGCACAAGACTGAGCTGTGCTGTCAGTGAAAAGGCATTTTTGGTGAATTGCCACCCAAAATTTGATCATTTGATTATCACCTATAACTCAAATCGATGATTGTTATAAATTATGCAATCTTGTTTTTAATCATAAACTGATAGAAGGTGTCCAAAAATGCCCTAAAATGGCAAGTGTGTGGCCAGCATAACTCCATAGTCTCTGACAAGCGGTAGCTCCAGCAATTTGCCTTGTTCTGTCAACTAAAGTCTAACTCAATTATTCGCAGTCAGAGACAATAAGCTCAAGCCATGTCACTGCAGCATAATCTTTACTGTTTTAATCAAGACAAGCTCTTCTCAGATTTGTGCTGGCTCAGGATAATTGCTGCCTCAATCTAGTTAGCGGAAAGATATTTGGCAGAAGCTTGTGCCAAGCTGACATGAATCCTCATTGTCGATTGGAATTTGTTAACCACAAGATCTTTTACACTCAACAAGGCCTCTGAACCAGTTCAATGTTGGAGTGTGCTGGCATATACTGTACATACTACCAATTGCTAGAATGGATTTAACAGATTAAGAAATAATACACCTTTGTGAAAGGCAAGGAATGCTGTATGTACAAGGCCAAATCGATAAAGCAGATATAAGAGACAAGGCCAAAAGGAAATTCAAGCTACTATGCTACTAAGTTCTCGAGGTAAGAAAATTGACAGAAATTCTTCTTTGAAATATATATGATGTAAAGTAAACGCAGTCAGAGGGGCGTATTTTTAAAACGAGTGGGTCTGATATTCACAGACCATTCACTGCAGGTGAATCTTCTAGGTCCTTGTGTTTTATACGACAATGATTGATTCACCACCAGTGAATGGCGAAAGTCAAATTCCCTCCTTTATGAATCTACCTTAAAGCAGTGATCTTCAAACTGTAGTCCGGAGTCAGGATGTGGCCTTCTGCTTGGCTTTATCTGGCCCTCTGGGCACAATTCCTCCCACTGATACAAGGCACTATTGTGCATACACTATCGTTGAAGCACCATTCATTCCACTGACAACAATAGTGGGGCAAAATTCGTCCTTCTGACACTAATGATGGGGTCCTGTTTATACCACTGGCACCAACGATAGGGCACTATTCCTCCCATGAATACAATGATGGGGTACTATTCCTTCCTCCGATACCAATGATGGGACACTATTCCTCCCATGAATACAATGATGGGGCACTTTTCCTCCTCCCACTGATAACAATGATGTGGCACTATTCCTCCCACTGATACCAATCATGTGGCACTATTTCTCCCACTAATACTAATTATGTGACACTATTTGTCTTCCTACTGACCAAGTGTGCTATGCAATATTGTTACTCCTACTGCCCACCAAGCTTGAGACATTTTTTATTTGCATTATCGCCAGAATATTTTTTACTCTTACTGGTCATAGTCCGGCCCCATTAAAGTCTGAAGGACAATAAACTGACCCTTTTTTTAGAAAGTTTGAAGACCCTTGACTTAAACAAACAAATGAATTTCATACAAAGACTTTGCTGCCATTATCTGCAGCCTCGGAACTACAGCCAGTCAGTTTAGTATAACATTTTCAGAAGGTATAGCGGGTTCAAGTAGTGGGGCTTACTTACATGATCTTTATTTCAAATATCCCATTTGTTTTTGTTATCTGTGTCCCTCATATGAAGCGTGTCAAGCTTGTCCCCACACTCCCTGAACTCCTCCATTTAAATAGCATTATGCTGGGTCAGATGTTTCATTTATTTTATATGGAAATTAGGAACACAACCTGGTGGGCTGTGTGCCAAACAACCTCTCCCAGCCCAACATAAGATGCTCTAAAGCTATAATTATTATTATACAGGATTTATATAGCATCAACAGTTTACGCAGCGCTTTACAATATATAAGGAAGACAATACAGTTACAATACAATAAAATGCAAGAGGATTAAGAGGGCCCTGCTCAGAAGAGCTTACAATCTAATAGGGTGGGGCAGGTAGTACAAAAGGTTAGAACTGTGGGGAATGAGCTGATGGAAGTGGTAAAAGATTAGTTGGAGGTGCGATAGGCTTCCCTGAAGAGATGAGGTTTCAGGGATTGCCTGAAGGTAGCAAGAGTTGGAGATAGCTGGACAGGTTGAGGTAGAGAGTTCTAGAGGATGGGAGAGGCTCTGGAGAAATCCTGGAGACAAGCATGGGAGGAGGAGATGAGGGAGCTTGAGAGAAGGAGGTCTTGGGAGGAGCGGAGAAGACGGTTTGGGTGATATTTAGAGACAGGATTGGTGATGTAGCTCAGTGTCTGTCTTGAAGATCGGAATGTAGCCTGACTGGTCCAAGCCCAAGCGGAGAGGTTTCCAGGAGAAGAGCTAGTCTTTCTCTACTCATCTAGAAACTTTTTCTACCACTATCACTGTCCCTGTCAGACGGGTGATCTGTCTCTACACTATCCACAAGCTAAATGAGCACCAAACTCAAGAGCAAGGTTCTTAACCACTTCAATACTGGGCACTTAAACCCCCTTCCTTCCCGGACCAATTTTCAGCTTTCAGCGCTGTTGCAGTTTGAATGACAATTGCGCGGTCATGCGACACTGTACCCATATGAAATTTTTAGCATTTTTTTCACACAAATACAGCTTTCTTTTTTGGTGGTATTTAATCACCCCTGGGTTTTTTATTTTTTGCGCTATAAATTAAAAAAAGACTGAAAAAAAACCAAAACAATGCATTTTTCTGCGTTTCTGTTATAAAATTTTGCAAATAAGTAATTTATCTTCATAAATTTTGACCAAAAATGATACTTCTACATTACTTTGGTAAAAATAACCCAAATCAGAGTTTATTTGGTGTTGGCGGACAGACAGATGTGACGGGGACTGTGACAGATGTGACGGGGACATACAAATGTTTTGTGTATGGTGACAGATGTGACGGGGACAGACAGATGTTTGGGGACTGTGACAGATGTTTTGGGGACATACAGATGTTTTGGGGACTGTGACAGATGTTTTGTGTGTGGTGACAGATGTGATTGGGGACATACAGATGTTTTGGGGGCTGTTTTATTGGGACACTTATGTGTATGGGGACAGGGGTATCAGTGTGCTTGGTGCACTGTGTGGGGGGCGATCTGTGACCGCTTTCTGCATGAAATCATCATCATGCAGAAAGCTGTCACAGAGCTGCAGCTCCCCCCCCTTTCCCCCCCCCCCCCGCACTGAGCTCTGTGATTGGACACAGCCGTCACATGATCGGGGGGGCCAGTCACTGCACCCGTATCCCGATCTCTGCTCGGCTGGATCCTGTGATCATAATCATAAATACACGTCCTGTCAGAACGGGGAAGCTCCCACCCGGCCGTATATATGCAGTGGCCGGGTGGGAGGTGGTTAAAAAGACTCTGTCTGACATAAGATGGCTGCCAAAGTCACATGGGCCATCAGCATTGAACCGGATCACTACCCCAGTGACCCAAGAAACCAGAGAGGAACCATGTTTCTCTTGACTTCCTCTCCCTCTGCACTGCTGCTGTGGCCACCTGCAGTGGATAAATTGGACTGCACCTGCCTACAAGCGCACAGAAGTGCACTCATTCCTTACAGTTAGGAGTTGGGGGAAGTTAAGAGATATGCTAGTAATAGCAAATATTTGTGAACTGAGCAAGAAACTTGGATGGGTTGTGAATTGTTGACAGGGAAATACCAGAATCCAGGATTCTGCCAAAGAAATTCCAGGATATAGCACAACTGCCAGAGAAATGCCAGGGTCCAACATGGCCACAGGCTGAATTATGTAATGAGGATTGAAATGGAAGCGCCACACCCCTGCTTAGCAGAGGTATGGCGCTTCAAATTCAATTCTCACTACTTTACACTACAAGCCAAGGACACTGTGGAGATACTGTGGGGTAATAAACCTGCCTGTCCAGGAACCAACATCAATACCTTAAGATAACAATATCAGTAAGGTAACCTTACAGGTCCAGCCCTATCTTTCCACTTTCCTCAACAGGCTGCATTATGGTTTAGTTGCATCCTAGTTCAGTGCTGTGTAATGTTCAGCAGTTTCTATGTGATCTGCAACCTGTGATCATAAATGTCTGCTTGGCTAATGTTACCAGCCTGAACTTCTGACCTAAACTCCTGAATCTGCACCATGCCTCTAGCATTTGGCTGACCTTCACCTGTCCACACCAATTTGGTACCTTGCAATCTGCTAGTTTTTTACCTCCCCCTTTTCCTGTGATCTGATTTGTTCTTCATGTGTCACCTCAGCTGTCCTTTGGCCGTTGATGACTGTGTTATGAGCTATGACTAAGCATCATTTGTGATGTGAAACGCGTTAGCGCTTATCTGTACCTGTATCTCTGTACTCGTGTGACTGCCGTGGAATTTTCAAAATAAAGGTGTTGAAGCCGTGCGGCCGTTCAGCTTTTCCTTGTAACTACCAAAAGAGTCTAGATTAAAGCCAATACAAACAAGTATACATCAATTGTGATCAAAGACCATAACAATGAAAAGAAAGAAAAGAGGATGTCTGATTACAAGGAGTGTTGTCATCTCAGCGAACCGATTTGGGAGCAAGCATAAGGAGTGGAAGCCAATTGCATTAAACCAAGGTAGCAAAATACATTAACATCACCTAAAAGAGTCCCAGTTACCATTGTCCGTGAAGTTGGGGCTCCTATACTAGAGCCTGTGGAATGTTGAGAGGGGGTTTCTGGGAGGGTTCCGGGTCAGGGGAGTCTACTAATTTAAGCCTGCCCAAGGTGTTAGCAATATCATCCCAAAGATAGCAGTCGGAGAAGCGGAATGGTTCCATGTGTTGGTGAATTTCAGTGGGGTTGAAAGAATGTTCCATGTGTGCGCCATCTTGCAAAGAATCGTTTAGAGGATTTGAAATCTTGTGTGATAGCATCTAGCTTTTCAATAAGAAAGAGGCCATGGATAGCTGTTTTCACTTGAGCCACTTGGGGCGGGGTTGGTTTGATCCAAGTTTGCATAATGGCTCTGTGAGCCACCATAGGCATATGTGGACCCACTGAGGGGTCATGGCTCTGGTGGGGGCAGTGGCGGAGGAGTCCGTTGGGCCGTGGCTGAAAAGACACAGCATAGGTTTTTTTGGTAATACCATTTGCTGGATCTTCATGATGTAGATGAGGACTTGGTCCCAAAATATAGATATCTTGGTGCAATTCCACAGCCTATGGAGCAGGGTAGGTCTTGTTGAGGAGCCCCAAGGGCATGAGGAAAGAGAGTCTGTTGGGCTGTGGCAAAATGGGAGATAGGCCCGATTGGCTATTTTGAATTGGGTCTCTTGCCATGTTTTGGAGATTGTTAGAGTGGACTTTTTAGTAACCTGCAAGTATTTTAGCCAGTGCTTCCTGGTTGTCCAAAACCGTTGCCCAGGGGTGGAAAGGCAAAAGGGAGTACTTGGTAGCTTGGTGCTGGATAAGATAGGAGTAGATCTCTGAGATTGAGTACTGACCCTTGGCCAGTAGCAAGTCAATGAAGGAGGATTGGAAAGGAAGTTGGCTCGGTTGGAGGCAGGTTTTGATGTAGTTCTTGAGTTGGAGGTAGTGAAACATGTGGGATGGCGGTAGAGAGTGTACATTTGCCAGTTCAGAGAAGGGCTTGATGGAGCCCAGGGCAGGATTGAGAGCTTGAAAGGTAGTCTTTAGGCCCTGTGAGGACCACTGAGCAAAGGCTTTGCTATCTGTAGAGGGGGGAAACATGGGGTTGCCTGATATTGGCAGGAGGCGGGAGATGTTGGAGGGCAGACCCAGGAGTTTTCTCACCTCCCTCCATGCAATGCCGGTGTCTCTGATGAGTGAATTAGTCCTTAGGGAGGCAGGTAGGGCTGACAGCTTGGAGTGGATGACCACCTGAACGTTGAAAGGGGACACCAGGGCATCTTCTAACTTGTAGTTAGAGTATCTAGAATTTTCAGTTAACCAATCTAGGGCTTGTCTTAGGAGGCAAGAAAGATTATAGAACCTGATATTGGGTAGCCCTGCACCTCCCTCACTCTTCGGCAGACAAAGTTTCTGCAAGGCCACCCTGGGTCTCTTACCCTGCCAAACAAAGGAGATCAGTTTTTTGGACATCCATATGTTTAAGAAGCAGTGGGAGAGTCTGCAGAGGGTAGAGCAGTCTTGCTAATGAGACCAATTTGAAAAGGTGGCATCTGCCAAAGAGTGAGAGAGGAAGGACGCAAGGCTGTCTTAATTCATGGGCACACCTGGGTACTCCCATGGGCCCCAGGTGCATGGGGGCCCCATGATAGTCTTTCATTACATCATACTTTCCCGGATTTGGCACACTTTTTACTAAGCTGTCCCAGGATGGCCACGTCCCCAGTAGTATCTTAGAACCTTACTGGATCCTCCTGATCCCAGAACTGCGACCTCCCCATCCCCCTGTAGTGTGCGCTTTGTGTTGATTAGTCATTGATTTATGGGATGCTTTATTATTGTTTAAAATCAATTTTATTACAAGTACTAATAAATATATGTTTAATTCTATCAACTATTTATACTTTCATTTTTGGGAGTAGGTGCACTAAATTGGTGCCGGCTGGTAGGTTCCCCATTGCATTACTTTTCCCAGGGGCCCATAATGCTATTAAGATGGCCCTGGCGACTGGTCTTTTCTCTGCCCTCTCCTGTAGTTTTTTGCTATGTACAGCACAGTGATGATGTCACCTCTACTTTTATATGGTAATATCTGAATTTGAAAAGGTGTTTGGTGCATACAAAGTGGATTTACAGTGGGTGTAGAAAAGAATCACCCCCCCCCCTTAAAATATTTACATTTTGTTGCTTTGCAGCCTGAATTGAAGACACACAGGTTGTTTTTTAATTCAACTGTTTATTAGTGCAACTTATAATATCCAAGTGAAAGATATAATACCAACATGTCAGAAAAAAAAACCAAAAATTCAAAACCAGAATCACTGAGTTGGAAAAAGGATCACCCCCTTATTTCAGTATTTTGTTGAACCACTTTTTGCTTTAACTCCATCCATCTTACCACATTAAACACACCTTGAAGATTCTGAAACCACATAGAAAAAGGTGTTATGGTCAGATGAGACTAAAATTAAATTATTTGGCCTCAACACCAAATCATATGTCTGGTGGAAATCCAATACAGCTCACATCCAAATAATCCATTCCTATAGTAAAGCTTGGAGGTGGTAATATCCTGTTATGGGGGTGTTTTTCTGCAGCAGAGACTGGAGCACTGGTCAGGATAGAAGGAAAATGGATGGGGCTAAATACTGTCAAATTCTTGAGGAAAATCTGCTGCCCTGTGCCAGAAAGCTGTCAGTGGGAAGAAGGTTTACCTTCCAACATGACAATGACCCAAAGCACACAGCAAAAATGACCACACCGTGGTTGGAGGAGAAAAAGGTGAATGTCCTCGCATGGCGTAGTCAAAGCCCAGACTTAAACCCCGTTGAAAATCTGTGGAATGACTTGAAGACTGCAGTCCACAAACGATCACCATCAAATTTAAAGTGATCGTAGATGATCGTAAAACAACCCATTCAAGTGATTGTAAAGTCTCCTTTTTTTAAAAATAACAAACATGATATACGTACCTCCTTTGTGCAGTTGGTTTTGCACAAAGCAGGCAGTACCCTCTTCTCTGGTCCCTCTTCTGCTCTCCTGGCCCCTCCTATCGAATGTCCCCAAAGCCAGCGACTTTCTATGGGGGCACCAGAGCCGAGTCACAGCCCCCTGTGTTATTCAGACATGGAGCCCTGATCCAGCCCTGCCCCCTCTCTCCCGATTGGCTAACTGATTTTGATTGACAGGTGCCACTGCTGTGTCTCAGCCAATCAGGAGGAGAGTCCTGGATGGCTAAGACACTTGCGGTCATCGCTGGAGAGAGATGGGGCTCAGGTAAGTAATTGGGGGTGGGGGGGCTGGAGGGAACTGCTACACACAGAAGATTTTTTATCTTAATGCATGGAATGCATTAAGATAAAAAAACCTTCTGCCTTTACAACTCCCTTCAGTTTAAAATGGAATTAAAGGCAAAACATTTGTGCATAGATCAATATGTTTTATTTCCCTTTTTATAAGAGATCACATTCCCTCTGTTCTCAGCTGCATAAGAGCTGGGGGGAGGAGATGCAGCAGCACACTGAACTTTCCAGTGAATAGCTGGGCAAGAGTGGCATGTCAGGACAAGTCTGATCATTGGAGAAGAACAGGCTGAGTTCCCAGCATAGCTAGAGAACTGACCAAAGTGTGCTCTCCTGATTAGTGTGGTCAGTTTCTAATAGAAAAGCAGAGGGACTGGCAGGACACCAGGGATTTCACACAAAGGAAGCAATACAAAGAGAACAGGAAACATTTCCATAGAAGTACATGTTACAGCAGGCACATATTAGGAATATGAAGTGCTGGTGTAACAAACACTTTAACCGGTTCCACACCATGCGCTGTATATTTACGGCGGCGGTGTGGTCGCTGAGCGCAAATTGCCGTAAAAAGATAGCGATTCGCGCAGGCGCAGCTAGGTGGCGATCGCGCGCCGCCAGCAGCACACTCTCATGCCCGACACACTCCGGAGGAGTGTGCCCGCGGCTCGGATGGACCCGATGTCCGCCGGCGAGCCGCGATGAGCTGCTACAGCCAAAGAGCGGGGAACCGCCAATGTAAACATGGCGATTCCCGGCTCTTTCAATGGGGACATAGGAGATCTACTGATCCCTGTCACTAGATCTCCTATGTCCATGTTAGCCCAGCCCCCTCACAGTTAGAACACGCCCAGGGAACACTGTTAACCCCTAGATCTCCCCCTGCAGGGTAACCCCTTCACTGCCAATGACATTTATACAGTAATCAGTGGACATTTAAATTTCTGATCGCTGTATAAATGTCATTGGTCCCAAAAAAGTGTCAAAAATGTCCGACATGTCCGCCCCAATATCGCAGTACCGCTAAAAATCGCAGATCGCCGCCATTACTAGTAAAAATAAATAAAAACCCCAGAAATGAATTCTCATCATCCGTAAACACGGCCACTTTTACGCAAACCAATCAATAAACGCCGATTACGATTTTTTTTTACCAAAAATATGAGGAAGAATGTAAATCGGCCAAAACTGATGAAAAAAAATTTTATATATTTTTTTGGATTAGAATTTTAGCAAAAAGTAAGAAATATTTTTTTTTTTTTTTTAAATTGTCGCTCTTTCTTTGTTTATAGCGGTGATCAGAAATGACGCAGCAGTGATCAAATACCACCAAAAGAAAGCTCTATTTGTGGGAAAAAAAGGAGGCAAATTTTCATTCAGGTACAACGTCGCACGACCGTGCAATTGTCGGTTAAAGCGACGCAGTGCCGAATCGCAAAAGTGCTCTGGTCCTAACATGGGAAATTCTTCCAGGGCTGAAGTGGTTAACTGAACTTGAGCATTTCTGCAAAGATATTGCAAAATCTAGGTGTGCAAAGTTAGTAGAGACAAATCCCAACAGACTAAAGGCTGTAAATAAAGCAAAAGGTGGTTCAGCAAAATACTGACATAATGGGGGGGGGGGGGGGGGGTTTTCCAACTCAGTGATTCTGTTTTTGGATGCTATCATTTTTTTCCTGAGATGTTGGCGTTATATCTTTCACTTGGATGTTATAAATTGCACCGTATAGCTAGATAAAACAAAAACTGTGTCTGTTTTCGTTTCAGGCTGCAAAGCAACAAAATATGATTATTTTAAAAGGGATCATTCTTTTCTATAGCTACCATATCTTCTATTGATATTGAGGAAAATACAGAATTTAATGAATGCTTGTGTACCAGAAATTCATCTTCAATATCTTCAAACTGATTCTTTGGATATCACTGTTGATTTTTATGCTGTTTAGACATCAAAATGATAAAAGAAGACTTTAATGCAGCAAGTTTTACTTAGAAAGAAACATAGAAGAATGACGGCAGAAATGAACATTGGAAG
>BLSH010340014.1:553236-563540 GCA_018402905.1 Glandirana rugosa
TTGACACAGACTTTTCATAATTAATTGCCATCTTCGGTATATTGACAAGATTTTAGTAGAAGTTTGATCCCGTTCACGGGATGTTTATTTACCCCTATCCCTTTTATTTAATTTTAGTTCATTTTATTGCCCTTCCCCCCACCCTAGTTTGAAGATGATTTTAGAACAGTTATATGGCTTCTACCGTTAATTAATACTTTTCAGACACAGTTTCAAGATGATCCACATTCACCTCCATTTTTGCTTTTTTTATGTTTTTATTTTTTTAAAAATATTTACAGTTATTTCCCTGTCCCCATTTTTTGTAGGGCACTTGCCCTACCCTTACCCCCATTTTACTTCCTTTTGCAGCCCTCTGGGGCTTTCCAGGACTTTCCTACAGCCATTTTTGTGCCTAAAAGTTCGGGTCCCCATTGATTTCAATGGGGTTCGTTGTCCGTGCGATCGTTCGGGTTCCGTCCGGACCCGGACCCGGACTTTGTCCCGAAGTTCGGACGGACCAGCAGAACCCGAACTTCCAGGTGTTCGCTCAACTCTACTCATAACAACTGTGACACATGATGGTGGAAATGTTATGGTTGGGGCTGCTTCTGGACCTGGACAGCTTGCAGTCATCGGAATAGATTTACTAAAGGCAAATGGATTGTTAACCTTGCAAGGGAATTTTCCCAAGAGCTTAGTGAATGAGGTTAATGCTGTTTTTTAATACATTTTTATGTGATTGGGTATTCCTTGCAAAGTGAAATTTCACCACCTTCACTAAAATTACATTAAAGGTTAATTTAAAAAAACAAAAAAAAACAAACATGTCATATTTACCTTCACTGTGCAGTAGTTTTGCACAGAGTAGTCCATATCTTCTTCTTTCCGAGTTCCCTGTCGGCGCTCCTGGCTCTTCCTCTTCAGCTAGTGCCTCCAATAGCAAGCCTGCTCTGGGGGATCTGGTGTGTGCTTTCTCCCAAGCCCCACTCTATGCATCCATAGGACAGACAGAGCCGTGGCTGAGCCCCGTCCCCCCACTCTCTCCTCATTGGCTTACTGGCTGTGATTGACAGTAAGAGGAGCCAATGGTTCCAGCTGCTGTCTCATAGAATACATGAAGGTAAAAAACCTTGAGCATTTAAAACCAATTTAAGCTCTAGCAGTGGCGGCTGGTGCTCAATTTTTTGGGGGGGGCAAACAAATTGGCCCTCACACTATCCCCATCCATCCACGCTTGGTCGATCACCACTTCGCTCACCCCCTTGCCCTTCGCCCGCCCACTCGCTCTTCGCCCACCAGCCCCACCACTAACCCCATGCAGGTCTCGTCTTCCCCCCTGCATCTCCTCCCGAGTCCTGTCGGTCGCTTCTCCTCCTGGCCAATTGGGTCTTAGGACTCCCGACCAACCAGGTCTCAGGACCTACTTCCTGATTGGCCGGGAGGAGAAGCAGGTAGACATTAGCGAATGTTAATTTGCTAATGTCACATAAGTGGGGCTTGGGGTGCAGTGCTCTGTGCCCGGAGCCCAAACTTTTTTAAGTTGATTAGAGCCTCAGGCTCTAATCATGTGCTTAAAAAAAAAAACATTGAAATTAGGGGTCGGGCACATGGATTAGGGGGCTGGTGCCCCTGCACCCCTTACGGAGCAGCCGCCACTGAGCTCTAGGTAAAAATTATCTTGTAAAGTGAACAGCCTTTATGCCTTTAGTAAATCAAGCCTATTGAATCAACTATACATTCTGCATAATATCAAACTGTAAGAATGTGAGGCCATCTGTCCAACACTGTCAACACATAATGGTCCAAAGACCACCAACAAAATCCACCAAGGAATGGCTCAACAAATAGAAACAGACTGATATGAACTGCTCTGATCAAGGCCCAATAGTGATTCCCATTGAACTTTTGTAGGGGAGATTTTGACATGAGAAATGTATACAAGAAACCCCATAAACATCTTGGAACTGAAGGAATTTTGCATGGAGAAGTAATCAAAATTTTCACTCTCGGGGGACTGGTGGGCAGCTATACAAAATGCCTTCTCAAAATCTTTTCTGTTACGGGGGGAACACCAGCTTTTGATCCTACAGGTGTACTTACTTTTTCCACAGTACTACACTACATTGTTTGATGTTTTTGTTGTATAAATGAGTTTAAAATAAAAGTGTGTTCCTATTTAAGCATATAATCTGTAGGCAATATATGTGCTTGTTCAAATAGGTTGAAAAAGTCAGTAATTTGCATGAGCCAAACTTAATTTTCAGATGACTGTAAACACAGCACTGTGCAAATGTTTTAGGCAGCTGCAAAGAAAAGATGTAAAGTAAGAATATTTTCAAAAATATATATTAATATTATTTTATAAATTTTTATCAATTTTCAGAATGCAAAGTGAGCGAACAGAAGAAAAATCTAAATCAAATCGATATTTGGTGTGACCACCCTGTTTCTTCAAACCAGCATCAATTCTTCTAGGTACACTTACACACAGTTTGTGAAGGAACTCGGCAGGTAGGTTGCTTCAAATATCTTGGAGAACTAACCACAGATCTTCTGTGGATGTAGGCAGCCTCAAACTCTTCTTTCTGTTCATGTAATCCCAGACAGACACGTCGATGCTGAAATCAGGGCTCTGTGGGGGCCAAACCATTATTTCCAGGACTCCTTGTTCTTCTTTATGTTGAATATAGTTCTTAATGACATTGGCTGTGTGTTTGGGGTTGTTGCCCTGCTATAGAATAAATTTGGGGGCAATGACACGCCTCCCTGATGGTATGACTTGATGGATAAGTATCTGCCTGAACTTCTCAGCATTGAGGACACCACTGATTGGGCAATGTTGAGGACCAAAGATGCAGTGGTCAGCCAAGGAAACTTAATGCAGCAGATGAAAGACACATCATGCTTACTTCCCTTGAACATCAGAAGGTGTCCAGCAATGCCATCAGCACAGAACTGGCAGAAAGCAGTGGGACACAGGTACACCCATTTGCTGTCCAGAGAAGTCTGGCCCGAAGTGGTCTTCATGGAAGTATTGCAGCCAAAAAGCCATAACTCTCACTTAGCAACAAGGCTAAGCAATTATGGACTAATGAGTCAAAATTTTAAATATTTGGCTGTATCAGGGGGCAGTTTGTTTGGTGAAGGGCTGGAGAACGGTACAATAATGAGTGTCTGCAGGCAATAGTGAAGGATGGTGGAGGTTCCTTGCAAGTTTGGGGCTGCATTTCTGCAAATGGAGTTGGAGATTTGGTCAGGATCAATGGTGCCCTGCTGGTTTGAATGCAAAGAGTCGTCACACCAAATATTGATTTGATTTGGATTTCTCTTCTTTTCATTTACTTTCCATTTTGTTAATTGATACACTTCTGAAAACATTCTTAATTCTTAATTTACAGCATTTTTTCACACCTGCCTAAAACTTTTGCACAGTTCTGTATATCTGCTGTGCACTTATATTATCTATATTTACTGAGTGATTGCTGCCTACAATATTTGGAACTGTTTTATATATATATATGTATAGTGGGAGCGCAAGCTTTTTGACATTGATGGTCTCCCATTGCTTGGTTTGTCTTCCGTGCAGGTTTCCCCTTTAAACGTCTTCGTCCATCTGTGCATATTGCTGTTGTCAATGATATTGTCTCCGTAAAACATTCTGTAGCCTTCTGTGGACAGTCTGCACCCCTCCTTCATCAAGAAGTCAATGATGACACATTGCTTCTGCTTTGATCCATTATTTACCTGCAATGAAAAATAGTTACTATAGAGCAGGGGTCTCCAAACTTTCTAAACTGAGGGCCAGTTTGCTATCCTTCAGACTTTAAAGGGGCCAAAATGTGACCAGTGGAAGTAGAAAATGTCCTGGCGTCAGTAACAAGGCCCCATTATTGGTATTCATGAAGGGAATAATGCCCCACTGTCTGAGTCAGTGGGAGGAACAGTGCCCTAACGATGGTGTCAGTGGGAGAAATAGTGCCCCATTGTTGGTGTCAGTGGGAGGAATAGTGCCCCATTGTTGGTGTCAGTGGGAGGAATAGTGCCCCATTGTTGGTGTCAGTGGCAGGAATAGTGCCCCATTGTTGGTGTCAGTGAGAGGAACAGTACCCCATTGTTGGTGTCAGTGGGAGGAATAGTACCAAGGACTGCTGTTTGAAGACCACTATTATAGAGCAGTGGTTCTCAACCTCAGTCCTCAAGTACCCCCAATGGGCCATGTTTTGGGAACTTTCCTTAGATAAAATAGTTCTTATCAATACCATGTCATTGATATTGATTTAAAGCAACTGTGCAAAGTAAAGGAAAACCTGAAAACATGGCCGTTGTGGGTACTTGAGGACTGAGGTTGAGAACCACTGCTATAGAGGAAGAGTTTCTCTACCAACATTCCTTTCTGCACAGCTCTTATATATGTTCTCAAATTATAAGTAAAAAAGGAGCTTTCCATTAATGAAGTTCTGAAGTCATCCAAGGGAAATTTAAAAGTCCAGTATAAAGTCAGCCAGATTGAATTTCACATAATGCTTGCACAATTTCAAAGAAGTCTGTTGGGGATTTCTTAATGCCATTTGGGAATATTGTTTATTTCAAGTATTATTTTTTCCCTCTCGAAACATCTGATATTTCTTTTGCTTTCATTAGTTTTGTTGTTGCTTGAAGGCCCCCTTGTATTCATCTGACTCTCTAATGCGATTTGTATTTTTAATGATTGATTGCTTTTCTGATAGAGCGAGTTTTATTCCAGGGCTGGAGAACTGTCAAACTCTTCTCCCATGGAATGTATAATTCCACTTTCTAACTCTATTCCACTCACATCCAAAATCTATTAATTCTCCCTCTCTTCTTATCACATTTTCTACCAGCTAAATTACAACTGTGAAAGAGAAGAAATGGAAATGAGCCTTTATTTCTGTTTTTCAATAAGCTAGCAAAAATTGGGAGGTAAATAAAACCAGACTTCAATTATTTTTTTGTCAGAAAACGAATCGGGATACTTTCCTGCAGTTGCAAAGATCGACCTGATACTTGTAGCTCAATCATGCATTTTGTTTTATATTAATGCCTATTTAATTCCCTCTGTAAAGAGCAGGGTAATCTTATTAATATCTAATTTTCTTTTATGTCTGCGGATAGGATAGAAAGAAACAAATGTGATGAAATCAGTCTGTGGCTCAGCTTCTGCTAAGTCTAGAAAACAAAGCATGGTTAGAATTTAGAAAGTAAAACATACGTAAAGTGGAACTAAACTCACTCAATCAAAATGAATTATTTTTAATACTTATGTTGTTTGTCTTAGTAAATAGATAGGAAGGAATAGTATATTTGTTTTAAACTTTTTTTTTTTACATTTCTTCAGTTGCTTCCTGGTTTCTGCCCTAGGCCAAAGATCCATCCATACATCTCCTGAGTCTTTATGGGAGGAATGGATGGGGTTTCTCAGCTAACCACACCCTCCTGCTTGCATGCCTGGCCTAAGGGCAGATGGATTCCAGGAAGTAAATGGTACATGAATCATCTGCCCTTACCTAAGATGGCCTCATCTAGAAATTCTAGGGGGAGGGCGGGTTCAAAGTGATTTCTCAACAAAATAGGTAAACCAAAGAGAAAATCGCTGCTCCAGGTGTAATGACTCACACACTATTTGGAAGCTCTGGAGTGCCTGCTTGTGGCTCGCCCCACGTGAATCCACCAATAGAAGAAAGAAGCGGCACATCCAGATGATTTACAGGCTTTATTCGGGTCAAGGGCACCACAAATGCCATCAAGCAGCCCCTAGACGCGTTTCACACACCAGTCGTGTGCTTAATCATTACCAACAAACAATAGCAAAATCAACAAAATAAAGCACAGAGACATGCATGGATGGGTGAGTTTGCTTTGAATATTATAGATTAATTAAATTATGTTTTCAGTTTGTGATGCTCAGATACAGGAATTATCTGCCCTCACTCAAGATTTCCACAGCTAGAAATTCTAGGGGGGTGCTTTTCAAAGCAATTTCTCAACAAAATAAATCATGGAGACATGGATGGATAGGGGGCATTTGCTTAAAATATTAAAAATGAATTAAATCATGTTATAAGTTTGTGGTGCTCAGATACAGCTGCATTCAATTTTAAGCCTAGGTTCACATATATGCGGTACGGGAAATGCAGCAATCCCTGAGCAATCGCACTTTGCTTGAAATCCACTGCGGGTGTCAATACAAAGTTAAAAACCCCAAATGCATTGCAAACACAGTGTAGTTTGCCTGCACTGGATTGCATGGTACAAAGTACAAAATTACCATGCAATCTGGTTGTGGTGCAGCTCTAAAAAACATGCCTTTACCTCACTGGTGAAAAGTTGGGCCCATTCAAAATGAATGGACTCAAAACGTGCCGCACTGAATCATATGTGACTTGCATAGGAATGTGGCGCGGTCATAGGTGTGCACAGCCTATTTCATTAAGCAGTGGGTTCATTTGTAGAGGACCAATGGGAAGAGGCACTACAAACGGTTCAGGGTAGCTCCCTTAATGTGGCACAGCGGTTATCCCAGTTGTACATTGTACTTCGAGTACACTATACACCTACCAAGATGCATAGAATGGGTATAAGGGACAATTCGGAGTGTACCAGATGTGAAAGAGAACATGGGGACCTTATTAATCTTCTATGGCCTTGCCCAAAATTGTAAAGGTACTGGACTGGGGTCATCTCAACCATCAACTCAGCGTTTCAGGTTTCCCTCCCAGTAGATCCTAAGCCATGCATACTGGGAACTCTAGACGGCCTCCCGATAGCAGATCTACCTAAACATGTGTTCTCTAGGGCCCTCTTTCAAGCACGTAAGCTTATTCTGAAACATTGGAAAGAGACTGAACCACCCACTATAACGGAATGTATTGCTCAGATGGCAAACACACTTAGAGTAGAAAAATATATTTTTCAACACCGTGGACCCCCTGGTAAATTTGATGCATTATAGTCCCCGTGGTTGAACACTCCAGGTCTATCGCCAGTGGAACTAATCTTAGACAGACACCTAGGTTAACGGACACACAGGCTTAACCTAGTTTATGCCAGATATTGGTAATGGTCAATATTGGATGCATCTATTGTGGAGGGAGCGAAGGGGGAAGTGATGGTATAGCCATTACTATGCTAATTTTTGTGGATTCTTGACTGCATATAAGGATGTAAATGCAACTCGTGTAAAAGAAACCTATATTGCTTGTAAGGTCATATTCTGTTATGCTTTATTTCAATAAATCTGTTTCTGAGAAAAAAAAAAATCTTCTGGGTACCACTGAAAATAGCTTCATGTACCCACCATGGCACTTGTGCCTTAGGTTGCTGAACACTGGGGTGGGGACAGTTAAAACCGCAGGTACTTTTTTGGTCATCTGTGTCCCATTCATAGGATTTCCCTTCACTTCCCGTTGTGTAGACAAAGTGAAGGAAATCCTATTTTACACAGTTATTGTCAGGTTGGTCATGTCAGTACTCAGAATGACGCATTTGTGTGCATATCTATGTGCAGGATGGCTCATAGACTCACAACAGAGGTTGTCACTAATCACGCATATGCCTATTGCTAATGCTGGTGCCAAACAGGCTATTCAAACTGGTTAGCTGCATATATCCAGCAATGTCTTGTCTACTGCATTATCTGTGAATCAGTGATTTGTGACTTCATCCCTGATTACCTGCTACCAAACCAACTTGCCTTGGTCTGCTCCTGATATCCACCTGCATCCACCCTGGCATGCACCTAGACTATGCTTCTGCCTGCTCCTTGTGTTCCTGACCTACTTATCCATTACTAGCACAACCTTACTTCCGCTAATGCTATTTTAATTGATCTGATCACCAGTAGAGTTGAGCGAACACCTGGATTTTCGGGTTCGGCCGAACTTCGCGGAAACGTTCGGGTTCGGTACCGAACGTTACCCGAACTTGACCCCGGACCCCGAACCCCATTGAAGTCAATGGGGACCCAAACTTTTCGGCACAAAAATGGCTGTAAAAAAGTCCTGGATAGTGCTAGAGGGCTGCAAAAGGAAGAAAAATGGGATATGTTATTAGATCTGCAATCTGTCCCTCAAAGCAATAGTAATCTCTACCTAGTCCAGTATCAGATCGTTCTGTAATCAGATCGTTCTGTAATGCAGGATGAGATGTTATTAGATCTGCAATCTGTCCCTCACAGCAGTAGTAGTAATCTCTACCTAGTTATTAGATCTGCAATCTGTCCCTCACAATCTGTCCCTCACAGCGCCGGCAGCATCCTCTCCCTACACTAACCTTAGAGCATGTGACATGCAGCACTGTGACTCCAGCCTCCTATAGAGGTCACATGATGCACTGGCCAATCACAGCCATGCCATTAGTAGGCATGGCTGTGATGGCTTCTAGGGAAAACCAGTGAAACGCTTGTTGATTGGCTGCCCTGCAGCTATTCAACATGCGTGACAAAATACCAGAACCCAGACACCTGAAATTTCGGTACGGACCCGAACTTTACAGTTTGGGTTCGCTCAACTCTAATCACCAGTTGCTGACCCAGCTTGCCTGAATTAGCACCAGTCTTGAGTTTCTGTGGCATGGTTACTAACAGATTGCAGTTCCTCAAGCAATGATTCTGCATAAACATCTGTCAAGGCTACAAGCGATGCATCAGTCTATCACCTGTCTGCTGATCCTGTGGCTGTCACTCTCTGATGTGGTATTTTGCTTGCTATTTCTAGGTCCATTCTTATGTCCATCATCTCCTAAAGGGGAGCTACACAGTGCTGGCTGGTCCAGATACACCTGTCTTTCTCTACTGGCATCTGGCAAGAACTACAAGGCACTTGTGCTGTTCCAGTCTCTCATGCTAACTGTTCACTTTAGTAGGGGTCCTGAGTTGGAGGTGTAAGATAGGCTGTCCTCATCTACTCATTCTCCTCCACCAGGTACGGGACAGATATCACTGGAATTAGTTCACAATTGTAAAATGTACCCTTTATTCTTTTTTGACAACACAAAATTTAGCAAATTGCCCAACTTTCAGTACTGGTGACAATGGTTACCAAGACACACAGAAAGGGTTAATCTACTCATCAGGGACAAAGTCAACAAAGTAAACCAGGCAGAGGCTCTGGGCCCTCATCATTTTATCTTAAAGTAGTTGTAAACCCCATTCATTAAATCTGACCTGGGCATATACAGTATATCTGTAGTGTTAACGTATCTCTTTCCAAAGCTCCAAGTCCTGTGTCTTTCTGGTGCTCCGTTCTTCTGCTATCAGCAGAGTCACTTCTGACAAGCTCTCTGACAAATGAGATAACAGCAGGTGAAAATTTGTGTCGGGGAGGGAACTTAGAGATAAATTAGCAGGGAGCTTGTCTATTAAAAGTACAGCTCTGCTTGCTCCTTCGTTCCTCCGCCTATGTGGAGTGGGGATGTGTGCCTTTCCTCCAATCAGCCCCATACAGTGTATGCGCATAGGTGTGCGCAGGGGGTGTGCCAGGTGTGTCTGGGCACACCCTAATCACTATGTGCGTTGCTGATTCTCACTACTTCCTGGGTTTCTCCCTGTGTTGCCCCGCACTGCTTCTGGCTTCCCTCCTCTCTTCTCCACCCCCGGCTGCTATGGGGGATGTTTGAGGATTGAGAGTGGGGAAAGAGGCTAATCAATAATTTGCTTACTGGTGCCTTCGTTTTTTAAACAAACACAATAAACAAACTCACTCACTGTGTTCACTCACAACTGAAGCATAGCAAGTAGAGTTGAGCGAACTTCTAGAAGTCCGGGTTCTGCTGGTTCGGCCGAACTTCGGGACAAAGTCCGGGTTCGGGTCCGGACAGAACCCGAACTTTGTCCCGGACTTGGTCGTCTTGGGCCTGAAGATCTTCAAGCGAGTTGAGATGAACGATACGAAGTCAACACTCACTTGTGTCACTCACTCAAACAAATAACACAAACAAATTTTTTGCTTCCGTGGTCATTCGTTTAATAACTAATCGGAGAAAGGGGTGAGAGTTAGGAGTTTGTAGGGGGTATCGTCGGCCCCCACCTCTTCTCTCCTCCCTTCGGTCTTCGTCACGCCCCGTTGTGTCCCTCTTTGGGTCCTTCATCACTCTTAGTCGTTGCGTGTATCACTAATCCCACACGGGTCTGTGTGGACCGTGTGGGGGACGCGTGTGGATACGCGTATGTGACATACCCCGACTAACCTCCTTTCCGTGTGTAGGGGTGAGGTGTATCCGCCTCCTTGCTTCCTCGTTCGTCTCGACATGAAAATTATCTGTTCGAGGGACGATTAAATAGAGATTCAAGGGAGGGGCTGTGTTTA